>VZTF01008315.1:237876-249830 GCA_013397755.1 Cnemophilus loriae
CCGCGGCTCGGGGCGCCGCTGCGTCAGGATGCGCTCCGCTGGCCGGCCTCAGCATCCTCCTGCGCCCGCCCCCGGCATGGCACGGCACGGCGCGGCACGGCCCACGGGGGCACCTCTCCGCCCTCACCTGCTCCTCCCGCTTCTCCGCCCCACCGGTCCCGGCTGGGCTCCCTGCGCGGCTCCGTTTCGTCGGGCTGGCAGCGCCGAGAGGGAAATGGTCAGCGCGGTTGTTTGCCTTCGCCGCCACGGGCGTGCCTCGCCCGGTTTTGAGTGCACCTGAGCGACTGGTACTCGCATGGGAATGCCCGATGCCCTGCGAGCGGGGGACATCCCCCAGGCTGCCGGCGGGGAGTGGAGTCCCCACGCTGCGTGGCCGCCCATAGCGAGAGTTTTCCGAGTATCCCAACACAGCCCGAGGCAGGAGGAGAACCCTGTAGAATACATATACACAGTCACATAAAGAAACCTCACCAAAGATGAGTGTACCCTAATGAAAAAGAAGAAAACAGAATGCAACTCTTAATATACGAGTGCAAGCCTTGGCAACTTGTCTCCTCAGGGAAAAAAATGACCCATTAGGGAGCAGAGTCACACCCCATCTGTTGTCTAAGTGGGAAAGAAAATAAAGCATCCAGTGGTTTCACTGTTATGTTCTCCATCTCAAAATAGTGTATACATTTGTGTAAAACCTTGCTGGCAGAAAGCAAGCACCCAAGTTAACCAGCCTTGAAACAGGGATCAGCACTGTGTTAAAAAATGAACACTTTCCTTTGAAATATGAAATGAAAAATAGCCAGGGCAAAATGGGACATGACTGAAAGTTTACAAAGAGAAAAGAAGTACTGACAGTCACATAGAAGTTGCATTTCAGTTATTTTGCCTAGTTGTCTGTGATTACCTGTAAATGTCCATATTTTGAAAATAGTTCTGTGCGAATGTGTCATTCTTTTGAAAATCCCATGTAAAAGCCTAAGTGTTGCTACTGCTGTAAGCTCTTCCTCTGGCTTTCTGCTGGACTGCTAACAGCAGGAAATACAGGCAACCACAAACAAATGAGAAACATATAACGCTCACTACCATCAGCTAATAAATATGTAAAGCCTTTTAATGTGGAACATAAAAGAAAAGCTATAAATATATGCTTCTCAGAAATGATAAATGCTTTCAATTGCATAGTGAATAGTGAAGCAAACCAGTGAGTATTTAAAATAGATTATTCACCTCAGCAGCGACACTCAGCCCACAAGTTATGGAAGAAGGTCCTTATCAGCTGAGACACCCGTTGTGGGCACCCAGTCATTAATAATAAAGTAACACTTTTTGTCTTAAAGTCCTGCAACATGGGAACTCAATGGCAGGATTTAAGTCCACATGCAAATTGACTCTCAGGTGACACAGATCTTCCTGCTTCTTGTAGAGAAAGAATCTTTTATTTCTAAGCCAAGTATTTTAGCTTTCCTTCAGTCTCTGCAGCACACATTTCTCCACCCAAAAAGGGAATTATAAGAGGGAGATGAGCCAATGATGAAGATTTAGGGAGCAGGTCACAGTCTACCACTGTCTGAAGGGGTGTTTTGCTTTACCTTCAGGACCACAAGGAGAGGGATGAGCTTTCCAGGAGTTCTCAGAGTTACAGCAACAGTGATGACTACAACATGAAATCTGCATCTCCAAACTGCCTCACAGCAAGTGTGAACTGGTGTGTACCAACAGCAGCACGGCTGCTTAAGCGCAGAGCTCAGCAGAACTTTACTTGCCTGTTGTAAAAACAGGTCACTCTTGGGTCACTTTATTTGTCGCTTTAATACCTCATACCATGGTGAGCTGAGGTGCCTGAGAACCCTGTGAGACAAGTAACCAATTTCTGTGTTTCAGCTACCACAGCAATAGTTTTTACTGCACAGAATGTGGCAGCCATCTAACAGGAAGACACCAGTCAAATGAAACAATCAAAACCAAATACTCCATCCAAAGGGAAAAAACAAAAAACAATCAAAAAAACCCAGCCAAGCAATGAAAGCAAACACTCTGCCCAGTTGCAACTTCACGAAGTAAGTCCATCAGATGACTTTTGCATCACATATTAGGACTACCATCCCTTCCTTACTCAAAAAGCTTTCTAGACTTTTTTTCTCCCTTACAAATAGAAGGCTCTTAAAGGCCTCTTAGCATTGTAAATTATGCAGAAAAAAACCACAAACTTACCTCAACACATTTCATAGTGCCCCTTTTTTTGCTGCATCTTGGAGGCCAAACAGTCCTTATACAGCTAGCGTTCGGAAAGATCACCTAAAAAGTCAGGTACTTGAGGAATTGGCATTAAATAGCATGGCAAATATAAGAAAACACAAAGCAACACATAGATAAATGTAATTCAGTTATGAGAAAATGCTGAGCTGATGGAGTATATAAAAAAAATACGCTGCTTGAACTTGCAGAATATGCTTCTGACTCAGGAGAAGGTTTTCAGCTACTGCTGTTGCTGCCAAGACCATGGCATGTTGTTGAGGGGTTATTGAAGCACTCACTGCAGGCTTTGTACTGCAGACGTTGGAAGGTCTAACGGGAGAGCTCAGTACCAGGTAATGACAGCTGCAACAAATGGTTGGTGGTGGGCAGACACGTGCTTGAAACGCATTTTAGATTCATCAGTCTCAGAACCACTCAGTGCAATAGCCACATGCCCATTCTTTCTTCATCTAACTGGGCACTGAAGGACTTTGCTTTGGGATGAGTATATGTGGATGGCCTAAGGGACAGTAGCCTACTTACCTAGGAATTGGTGCCAGGTACAAAGTTATATTTAGGGACAGCAGGGAGCACTAATGAGCTTGAGTAGTACTTTGAATGACTCTGTGTGGAGCTAAATTATAGAATATAATAGTCAAGGATTCTCCCTTCAATGGCTGATAATAACAGCAACTTTAGCTCTTTCAATTAATGTTTACAATTTAACCAAATACATAGACACATGATTTGGATTTGTTTGGGGTTTTTCCAAACACTTAAAGATTAATCCATAAATAGAACTGCTATTGCTGTAAACACTGCCAGCCATGGGTCAGACCCTGAGTTCCAGCACAGGTAGTCCAAATACACAAATCACTGCCCCCACAGGGGTGCCCTGTATGACACACTAACCTCCTTCCTCAAGGCCCACACCTCCCCACTGCCTCGGGCATGGGTCCCTCACGGGGCTCTCAAAGCCAGGTCATTAGCACGCACAGCAATTAGCCATTGCCCCAAGATCATGGTACATTAAGTAAACGGTGACTTATTTGTGAAGTCTGTGACAGCTTAGATTTTACTCAGTTCCCTACTACAGCAGGATTAGGAATTCCAACACTAAAATATTTCAGCTAAAGAGAGATGATCTGGGCATCAAGCTTCTCCAGAACATGCCCTGAAGAATGGGAGGTGGGGGTTGAGCTAGCAATGAATCAACAGTTCAGGGAGTAGGTTCGTGTAGTCAGGAAAGTGTGAGTTTTGCTGTCAAAGGCACAAAGTCCACACGGAAGCTGGCTTCCTAGGTGTCCTAGAGATCCTGTTACACAGCAGAAGGTTCAAACGACCTCTGACGGACCCGGTTCACAAGGCCACAATTTTCTTGCATACATTTTGTTATCTTCAAGGGGATTACCTTTGAGACACACACTATATAATTGTGAAATATATCTAGTAACTAAGGTGAAATTAGCAGTGAAGTAATTGAAGGGCTGGGCACACCGGGCAGCACGCTAAATACAAAAACGAATATGAGATTCCACACATATGGGATGTCTTTCGTTTCAATCTTAAGTAGTCATCTAAAAAAATCACTTTATATCAAAAAACCATTGTAAAAAAAATAAAAGCAGGCTGTCTGCATCATGAAATAAAAGGTTTCTTACATGTAAATATTACACCAGTAACTTGAAAATGGTATATAAAATATTAATGCATATATTTTAAAAACTCTAAGAGTATTAAAACATACATAAATTACAAAGAAAAATATATCGAAATAGCAAAAGTTCTGCTGTTCACTGGGGGCAGAGCTGAGCCAGAAGGTGAAACTTGAATTCACATAAGGTTTCTACTTTCTTTTACATTACAAAATCAGTAAAAAACCATCACATATTTGTTGCACGGATGAGAAAGCAACAAGATACATAAAATACTACATTATTTGACAGCAGTATAAAAAGACTCAGGATTTTCATGCTTATACTCCAAAGGGAGCTGTCACTCCCTAAAATCCACTAAAAAACTGCAGGGCTATCAGTGAAATATTTGGCCACAACTGCCCCAGTAAAAAAGACCTGGAGTGTTATGGAAATCTGCGGGGCTGTATCGCAACCCGCATGGCACGGATGGTCCTGTTGGCCTCCACATTCCTTGAGTGCACCTGTGCACCCCAACCATGGCTCACAGGGCGAGAAGTGGTGAGTCAGAAGTAGGTATTTCCTTCCACTGCTTAACTTTAGCAATCTCTACAAAGATTCGAACAAAGTAGGGGAAGAACATTACAGTACTCCCTTCCAGCAGAGAATGATGGGTTGAATTTGCTGTACAAACTTCTCAGCAAATTTCCTGCAGATGTTATCTGGAAGCTCAAACTCTAATCAGCATTTGTCTGAGTTAAACTGGATTGCACAATACCACACTTGAAATTTCCTGATGGGAGCAAACTTTACATTGATTTTAATCTACACAGTAGAACTACCACAAAGGCAAATGTCAGCTTCCAGCCTTTGGTTTGGAGCATACAAAGTCAGTGAGATGATTATTGCGATTCACCGGGTCTTGGAACTTGCCAAGATTTTCTTATCAGTAGGATCAAAATGTTTCTTTGGTATGCTCTTCTCTTTAATAATGGAAATATATAGCCAGTTATTCTAATCTAATCCTAATCTAGTGATTCTAATATCCTTCTCCGGAAAACTACAGCATGCAGTGTACTCTCTCAGTTTCTCATGCTGCATCTCCAAGAAATTTCTCTCTTCTGAGGACCAAGTTTGCTCCCAAGAACTTCTTGCACTACAGGTTGTCTCTAGCTGCTCTCACACAATCCATGCAGTACTCTCACAGGCTTGTTAACAGCCCCAGAGAAACCCTGCAGCTACCACTGCTGAAAGATTTACAGGTTTTGCATGTGACACAACAAAGGGTTCCAGACGTCTACAGTTAATTCAGTACCTAGAAGAACCTGATTGTCTCATGCTGAATGCAGAATGGCTGTCACATCCATATATCCCCTCAGTCTACAATGAATTAAAAAAAAATTACCACACCAATGATTTGATAATCCAAAAAAAAGGTATTATCTCCTGATCAAGCCACAAATAAGAGCTCTGTTCTCCTGACTGTATTTGTGCATAGACAAAGAATATAGCAATCTGATCAACAAAAAGGTTTATTTTTTAAGTTGGTAGAGATATATTTGCAGGCAGTGTTGATAATTGGAGAAAAGAGATATTGCCTATCTATAGCTTGAACAGTTCTTCCTTTTATAGAATTTGTCTAAACAAATGTTTAGTAAGACTCCAATTCAAATCTAATGTTACAGTCTAATGTTACAACAACCAACCACATTTTCTTGCAGGTAGGATTAAATTTGATCATTACTGTAACAATAGCAGTCATCATAAAATATATAAAAACTACATTAGCATCAGTTACCTGGTGGCCAGTCCAGCAAAATATTCAGAGCCAGGCTTTGAGGAGCTCTCAGCATCCCAAAAGCCCTGCTTAAGGAATGAACAGAGAAATAGTCCCCACCACACATATTTCTGTGTATCCTTTTATACTGTTCTTGTTACTGGGTGGAATTCGGATGCTCATGGACAGAATTCTCTTGCAGTAACATCCTGTTTCCATGGCTGCTGCACATGCACTTTGAAAGAGCTCCAAGTGCGTAGACCAGCTTTGGCTGGTTTTATAGTTCCTTTTCATCTTTTGGGGTTATTCTGACTTTTAATACTCCCATCACATGATTTGAATTTTACATCATACGTCTGCAATGGTAGTTGTCTAACTTCAAATATGTTTAAAGCACTTTTCCAGTCAGGAATGATCTTCAAAATTGAGCTCTATATGAGGAATCATATTTTACACCATGTCTAATTTCCATAAATCAAGGTAAAGTCCAGCAAAATAAAACTTCTACTTTGCAAAATTATGTCAGGTTCCTAGTGCATTTTGTGAACAAAATAAGTATTACAGGAAAAACATGTATGATAGACAACATGTATTTCAAGTTTGTTCATCTTGCCAGCATCTAATCTGTAACCACAGTCTGTTATTAAACTAATTGGCACCATGATTTCTAAATAATAATACAAAACAATATTCAGTTTCTGATATAGCTCTCTTTATAGCTTCTGAGTTCTGTCATTCACTCCTTTCCAAATTACTGTAAGGACTGTTGCTTTTTATTGGTCTGGCTCTTTTAATTATGTAAAAGCCAATAAGGACAGGATTTGAAGTTGCAAGTAACTTTGTTGTTGAACTTCCTTGCACATGAGAGGCTGTGTGGTCTAAGAGCTAAGTAGGCTTGTAAGCAATTGCAAAATGGAGGCTTAGCTACCCAGGGAAGAGATGTGCACTAACTACATGGAAAAAAGTCATCAGAGCACTAAGAAAGCACACTTCAAAACCCTTCAATAGTAACTGTTCAGAAATAGTAATCTTATTACTTACTTGCAGAAGCAGCATTTTAAGATACGTATTCTCCCTGCCACTTTCCAGAGCTAGCGGGTGGCTCCATCTTACTAATGCTTTGAGTGCTTCCAAAATTAATGGTTCTACATCAGTGCATACTGTTGGTATTGTAAGTGATGTTGAAATATAGGCTGCATAACTTTTACATCCTGGGTCCTAGGAGACAAATACAAAATGAGAAGATAAAATAATAAATCTGTTGCAAAACCTGTACTTCCAGTGGAGGCCAGAATCTTTTAAACAAAATACTCCTGTAGAAGCAACTTTTATTCTCACATGGCCTGGAATAGAAACAGTAAAGCTCTCCTAGATGTTCTCTTCAGCTCTGCCTGATTTCTTTTCGAAGAGACTAAAGAAAAGAAAATAGTCTTTCTGTAACTCTATGGTCTCCTTTATTTCCAGTCTGCCCCTGCAGTAACACTGAAGTTACTCCAGACTGCACATGACTGTGGCCTGCAAGCAGTAGCTGTGCACTACCTCTGCCAGCAGCCTTCCACACCCTGGCAGAAAAATCCATGTATTTGCTTGACTGTGCTCCTAGTGTCAGACATAACTCCTTGCCTCTCACTGTCACTTTTGAATCACACTGCTGCAGCTCTAGTTGTTACTCTGGACTGAAACCACTGTAATGTTCACATTTTTTTTATACTCTCAACATGGCAGATAAATAAAATGTTATTTTATAAACTCAGGGCTTCAGACCATTCTGCTTTATTCTCTAGAGTATTTACGTTAATCCACTGATTTTGGTCACATCACATGAAGAAATTTTTATGTGGTAAAACATATTTTAATTTCTTATACAAAATTAAATTTTGTAAGACTCTTGTGCAAACTTGGAGTTGCTACTGAAAGATTTAACTAGGATTACACTGATAAAATGAAGCCCATAAAATGAAGAAGTTTTCAAAACCTATGGAACAACCATGTAAAAAACCCAACTAATTTTCCATTTCATGTCTACATTAATTTTATTGAAAGTCAATCAGCTAGCCACTGTATAAGCATATCATAGTATTTCATTTGCTATTGTGAGGAAAATTTAAATAATTTAACAATAACTTCTGTGTTTACAGCTACGTGTATTTAAACCTTAGATAAATGTTTTCTTAGGCTTCCCTGTACAGAAATTAGCGAGCTAGGACATGTTCAGGTTGTAGTATGGTATGAAATATTGCATTTCTCTTCTACCTATAACTAGGCTCAGATGATTTTGTCATTCCTTCAGCTTTGCAATGAAACGGAGAACATACTTGTGTAACAAGCAACAAAGAAAAGCCACTCCCATTCCCTCTTACCTATTTTTTTTTGCTTGTTTGTGTTTGTACTGCAATCCAGAAAAATCAGAAGAGTTATTTACAATGCTCCTTTTTTATTTCATGAACATCATACCCTAAAGCTCTGAGCTTCAGCATAAAAAAATGGGATGAGGTAATATATACAAATTCTTAATGTGATTTTTAAAACATTTAACAGCTTTAGTTTGATTTACTGATCCCAAATGTCTGGAAGTTTGACCCATTTATCAAATTAATGATTTTTTTTTTTCTCAGTACTGACAAATCCTGTTGGGTGCAGAAAGCCATTATGCACTATATTCTCCTCAGAAAGGATTTCAGACAATGTATTGACTGACTTTGCATAGCATAAAACAAACTCTGAAAATTGTTGGTAAAGTTTCGATCAACACAGCTGTAATTTGACGATTATTTACTTCACAATGAGGCCTAAGTGTGACCAACAGAACACCACAGTATAGCTTATTTCAGCTACTCTCCTCAGAGTGAACAGGTTTATTAACACTATCTGCCTTGTATTTACTATCAATGCATATTCAGGATTTCATTTGAACCCCTAAATGACTCCATAAATTTGGGTCTTAGCTGCTTGAAAAAAAGCCTTACTCCCCTTAAGATTCAGGAAGCTCAGATTACTGAATGTATCTGATCCCTCACTTTTATAAGAAGCAGATGTCCATGATGATGGATGTTCCTGGCAAGCTTTAAGAGGCCTGTGCACTTTTACAGTAGTTCACCATTATACTGTGATAAGTTTCCGTTAGGAATTACCATGGGAATGTTTTTTTTCTATTTTGAATTTGGCAATATTCTGAACACAACAGACATTTCCCAGTATCCTTGGGAAGGAGATAGGTACAGTAAAGGCAAACAGAAATAACTCCAGGAAAATGAAATTCTCTCATTCATATTTCATGTTACCCTTCTCTAAAATTAGGCAGCTAATTTAAGCAGAAGATGAAGTTTTACTGAATTCCATAAATTCAATATTAGTGAATTAGTCAAACCAGTAAGGCTGAGAAAGACACTGAAAATACTCCTAACAGCCATAAAATGTACCAAATGCCATTTTTAAAAGTATTTAAAGATACAGTGTCTGGAAAAATTTTTAGGGGCTGAGAAGTACTTGATGGGTTTTCTGGTAAGGTATTCTTGAGTTTTTTTGGCTTTTAATTCTAGAACGTTCATCCTTCACCATTATATTTTAATTTCACCTATTACTAAATATAATAAATAAAACATCAGAAAATGTTTACATTCCATTGTCTCCTATTTCAGCTATGTGAATGTATTCTGGAACTCACGAAACCATACAAGATTTTTTATATAACTACATCAGAGACTCAGAATCAAATTCTACACTCTGACAACATTAGAAAGAAAAATAAATTTAAATGATAGGGAGAAGGCACCCATGCCACCCCCACAAATGATCTTCAAGGAATAACCATCAAGACAAATTTCCTAAGATTTATATACATCATTAAATTATGAAGACTAATATGAAACTCTTCCATGTTATTAAAGAAATAATAAGTGTAAAAATATTTAATAGTCCTGTGACTAGAACAGACTGAAAGGGAAATCCTCACTCAACTCACATGAAAAGGATCTACCCATTTTATTGGATCTACAACTTAATTAAGCACATCTTAAGTGCTTAACTAAAGCATATACAATCTGAAACTGTTACGTCAACCACGTGGCTGAATTTTATCCAGTCATCTCTCCAGCTGACTACTAACGTGAATTATATCTGCACAAATCATATGAGCCACACAAGCAGGAAGTCTGAATGTAATTGCCTTCTTCACATTGCCTATAGACTCTTGTGTTTGTACAATTCAATCAGTTTTCTCCAGATCCTTTTCTTCTCCCTGCAGCAGCATCTGCAGAGCACACTGCTGCCTGTTCAGTGCATGCAAACTCTGCCAGTGCATGCTCCTGTTTTGTTATCCTGGGACCGAGTAAAAGAGAACTCCTGGCAAGACTGCCTGCACAAACAAGGATCTAAAATAGCTATTAGATAACATCACACCAGTCTAACATGGCTCTTTTTCCAAAATGCAAGGCTATGAATTACGGAAAAGAAGGTATCAAATAGAAAAGTTTGTTTAAGCTGGTTACAACAAAAGCCATTGGGTGTGCATGGTAGACAGGCTAGTCAGTTGTTCTTCATGTTAGCAAAATCTCAGGAATTGTTGTGACAGAGCAATTAGAAGTTCTAATTCTGGGAATGGGAATAGCAATTGTGATGCTTCCAGGGTCAAAGTGACCACTGGTATTTTTGAGCTTGTTCATTTGGATCTCCTAAGAACTCTTATCCAAATGAAGCATTTTCCCCCGTCTCACAATCCATAAGCCAATAAAGGAAAAAGATGCATGCAAATTCAGTTACTTTAGCACAATCATACTGCTATTACATCAAAATATGTATCCAGTCACATGACGCCTTAAAGAAATCATTGTAGTCCATTAGTAATTTGAGAACTTGCCTGTTTCAGTAATAGCCTAATAAATTTGGAGCTTCTGGTCTGTGTTAAGAATTTCTTAATAGGTATGTGAAATACAGGCAGTTCCAGATCACAATTAAATGGCCAGAGACAAGCAACAATTACTAATAAATAGATAAATAAATAAATAAAAGACACACATATCACACATAATGTTATTTGAAGTGCTGTGCAAAGGAACTAAAATTTCATGCAGACTGGGAGATTTAACATACGTTCTGAGAATTTATTCCAAGGTTTGACTGACATAAAGACTATGAAGGGGGCACACATCGTGCCCTCCTGAAGCCAGCGAGTGGAGCAGCTCTCACAGGTGCAGCACATGCTTCTCTGTCGCACAGGAAAACTTCAGCGCTGGTCGGCAGCATCACTGCGTTTGATCCTTGCAGAGCTTTAAAAATGTTGCTAGGTCAGATAAACGTACATGGTAATAGCAAGAATATTTGGTATCTAAGAGCATTCCCACAGTTTTCCACAATCTTGCCCCTCTTCTCAGCCCTGGTGAGGTCACAACTGGAGTGCCATGTCCAGTTCTAGGCTTCACAGGGCAAGAGAGTCATGGAGCTCCTGGAGCAGATCCAGCAAAGAGCTACAAAGATAAGTGAGAGACTAGATCATCTCTCTTATAGTGAAAGGCTGAGGGAGCTGGGCCTGTTCAGCCTTGAGAAGAGACAGCTGAGAGGGGACCTCATCAATGTCTATCGGTATCGGAAGGGAGGCTCTGCTCAGTCGTGCCAAGAAATAGGACAAGAGGCAATGGGCACAAACTGAAACACCAGAAGTTTCACTTGGACATCAGGAAGCATTTCCTTACTGTGGAGGTGACCGAGCACTGGAACAGGCTGCCCAGACAGGTTGTGGAGTCTCCCTCACTGGAGATACTCAAAAGCCGCCTGGACAGAATCCTAACGTGCTCTAGGGGGTCCTGCTTGAGACAGATTGCTGGACTAGATGACCCCGTCGGTGGTCCTTCCCAGCCTTACCCACCAAGTAATTCAGTGATTTAAAGGTATGACTGAATCAATGCTTTAAGAAATACTAAAGCGGAGTTAGCCACGGCATGGCTGATGCCTTAATTAAATTTTGAAGGCAGATCTTTATCACCAAAGGGTAATACAGAATTCAACGGGCATCAATGCACACTTTTAATATGCACTGCAGAAATTATTGTTTCTATTAAATTCGCGTTTATTGCTAAGCCTGCAAACCGTGAACACTGTGCTAGGAACCGCTGGGAGAGAAACGCCCGACCAGACTGAAAAAGCCTGAGACAAAGAGGGTTTGGGAGAAGATCAGGTAACTTCAGCACATGGAGTGACTGCGGGGAAAGAGCGCGGGGGACACAGCAAGGATGTCCCGGGTTCCCACAGAAGGGGAGCGGATGACGGTCCCGGGCAGCGGCGCGGGGCGGCGGCGGCGGCGGGGCGGGAGGAGGCGCCTG
>VZTF01008315.1:259581-294088 GCA_013397755.1 Cnemophilus loriae
CAGAGAAGAGCAGGGTGAGAACATGTGAGAGGAACAACTCTACAGGCACTAAGGTCAGTGCAGAAAGAGGGGGAGGAGGTGCTTCATGCACTAGAGCTGAGATGCCCCTGCAGCCCATAGTGCAGCCCATGGTGAAGCAGCTGTGCCCCTGCAGCCCGTGGAGGTCCATGGGGATGCAGAGACCCACCAGCAGCTTGTGGAGGAGCTCCAGGCTGGAGCAGGTGGATGCCTGAGAGAAGGCTGTCACCCCGTGGGAAACCTGTGCTGGAGCAGGCTCTTGAGGGGCCTACCTGCACACCTGTGGAGAGAGGAGCTCGTGCTGGAGCAGGTTTCTTGTAGG
Source organism: Cnemophilus loriae (assembly GCA_013397755.1). Taxonomy (NCBI): domain Eukaryota; kingdom Metazoa; phylum Chordata; class Aves; order Passeriformes; family Corvidae; genus Cnemophilus; species Cnemophilus loriae. Next base: position 259,922 of record VZTF01008315.1, read on the forward strand.
ATGTGATCCTGTGAGGGACCCACACTAGAGCAGCCTGTTCTTGAAGGACTGTGCCCCATGAACAGTGACCCATGTTGCAGCAGTTTGTGGAGAACTGTTGCCCATGAGATGGACTGAGATGTTGGAGAAGTTCATGGAGAACTGTCTCCCGTGGGAGGGACCCCACAATGGAGCAGGGGAACAACTCCTCTCCCTGAGCAGCAGCAGAAACAACTTGTGATGAACTGACCATAACCCCCATTCCCTGTCTCCCTACACTGATGGGCAGTAGGAGATAGAGCTAGGAAGGAGGGAAGAGTGGGGGGAAGGTGTTTTTAAGGTCTATTTTTACTCCTCATTATCCTGCTCTGATTTTGTTACTAATAAATTCAGCTAATATCTCTAATTCCAGCCTGTTTTGCCCATGACAGTATTTGATGAGCAATCTCTCCCAGTCCTTATCTCAACCATGAACTGTTTTTCATATTTTCTCTCTTGTGTCCCGCTGCAGGGAGGGATACAGTGGCTTTGGTGGGTGCCTGGCATCCAGCCAGGGTCAACCTAGTACATGCAGTCACTGAACCAAGAAGAGAATTATGCAGACCACATCCTTTACAAAGCTAGCCTTGATCTTGCAGTCATATTCCCAATAGTGAATGCATGTATTTTAAGTATTTTAAATTATATCTGTCAGTTCAGATTACCATAACTTTTAGATTTTTTGGTTTTGGCATCAGTTACTTTTTCTAGCAGGAGTTTGATGATCAGGCAAGGCAGTTTTGCAGACAATCCTGTCAGGTCACTTGGTCCACAGCAGAGGAAAAGAAGAAAGCATGAAAATGAAGAGACGACCTTCAGGCACACATGCCCTTCTGATCCAAAATGCAAGCTGCAGATTTCAAATACAAGTTATCAAAGTGCTCAGACTTAATGATAAGATTCCTTCTGAAAGAAGAGGTAGATAACTCTGAAGAGAGAATTTTAAAGAGAGATGGATAAAGGGGCAAGGGGGAGAAGTGGGAAGGGGTGAACAAAGAGAAACATTGTAACATGTTCTTAAACCAGTAAGTGTGAGCTTCCTTTCATCTTTAAAGATGAAATAAAAGGTCTATCCTATCTATAAACCTTGTTCTGCTTGCTATGTTTTCTGACAAAACTAAAACTTCTCCTATTAAAAAACAGCTTAGTGTTTTTACCACTACTTATCAGAAAGTTAGTTTAGTTGACAATAGTTACTGATAAATACTGATTCTACTTCAAGAAGTAAGCTTAGCTGAAGGCTCAGTATAGAATTTAGGTCAAACTTCACCTCTTGCTGAATTGCAATGAAATTTTACTTCAAATGTTCTGTCTCTTCGTTTGTAACATGCAACTGAAATGTTTACAAAGGGTGAGGTGAATGTTGTTGTGAGAAAGTATTTGTGCTAGTTAAGATTTATTGATTTAGCATCTTGGTAAAAACTGTTCTCTTCCCCACATCACCCTTGCCCTTCCATCTGACAGACTTTTTGGATGTCATGGACTCAAAAAGATCTGCCTCTTGAATGGTGAGAGAGTCTTAACTTTTTTTAACTCAAGGTCCCAGTAAGGCACATTTAAGTCGAATTAGTTTCTTTGGAGATCCTAATAGTAACTGTGAAAATAACTGTAAAAAAGTAGAGATTATTCTACAGAAACTACTTGCTCTCTATCCTTTCTTATCAGAGAGTCCTGTAACTTCCCTCTGCCAGGCTGAAGGTCAGAAGGAAACAATGAACAGAGGCAAGTCCTTGCTTGGGACAACAGGCAAGATGCCTCCTTGCCCATCTCACCCTCCCTTTAGGTGCCTCTGTACAATAGTTACAGATAAGGAAGGTCATGCAACAGATGATGAGGATGAAGGTTCCTCTCCACCAGAGGTGTTACCAAGGCCAGAAAGGCCTATAGCTCATAACAAGATCAGTTCCATGAGGAAGAACATAATGGTTGGAGTGGTAGATGGTTCCCTTCTAAGGGGAATGGAAGGTCCAATATGCTGGAAGGATACTCTCCTCAAGGAAGTCTGCTGCACCTCTGGCATCAAGGTTAAGGACATCACCAAGAAACTTCCTAGCCTGGTACAGTGCTCAGACTACTACCTACTGCTGATCTTCCATGAGAGTGGTGATGAAATCACAGCATGTAGTCAGTCCAAAGGCCATCAAAAGAGACTTCAAGGCCTTGGGACAACTGGTGAAGGAATCAGGGGGCACAGGTTATTTTTTCCTCCGTTCTTCCATGTGCAGATAGTTCATGAAACAGATCCAGTCTATTAACATGTGGCTCTGAGGCTCATGTCACTGCCTAAATTTTGGGTTGTTTGACAATGGGATGGGTAAGATAGCACCATTCCCGCTGGTATCAGACGGGATCAGAAGCATCACCTCTCTCAAAAGGAGAAGGTGGTCTTTGGTTAAGGGTTAGCAAGAGTCATTGCTATGGCTTTAAACAAGTTATGATTGGGAAGAGGGAGGTATCATCCTATTTAACAGTGATAAGGTGTGGGATGACTTGCCCTCCTACTTATATCAGTTAGGTGCCAGAGCCAGCAAGAGATACGCAGAGTCTGGAGAGGGATTGCAGGTCAGCAGGAGAACACCTGGAGGGCAGCACAAAGGGATTCCAGCCACTCCAGAAAGTAATTTTCACTGGGGGCCCAACTTAAATGCCTCTATGCTAACACATCCAGCATAGTAGAATAAAGTAGAGACATATGCATGCCTGCAGGTCTATGATCTTACTCTTATCATGGCAACATGGTGGCAACTCCTATGACTGGAGTGCTGGAATGGAAGGTTACAGTCTCTTCAGTAAGGACAGGCAGGGGAGATGAGGAAGAGGTCTCAACCTCTCTTGTCAGGGACCATCTGGAGTGCAAAGACCTGCACCTGGAATGGATAAGGAGCTAACTTAGAGCTTATGGGTGAGGACTAAAGGGAGGGCAAGCACAGGTAACTTTATAGGGGAGGCCTGCTACAGGCCACCTGACCAGGAAGACCAAGCCAGTGAAGCCCTCCACAGACAGAGAGGAAACGCCTCGCATTCACAAGCCCTGGTCCTCATGGAGGAGTCCAACCACCGCAACAGCCATCTGGAGGACCAGGCATAAGCACCTTAAGTATGTTTTGGCTCAAGCGTTCTGACTGTTGCAACAGGAAAGTTTTGATTGGAATGAAAGGGTTCTGCAGAGGTGGGGCAGTCAGTGCTGTTCTGAGCCAACTTCCTTTTCAGTTGTTAAGCTTGCAAGTCTGCCTTAAGACCCATGCTTAGTGCATCTATGTCAAGAGAAGGGTCAAGTTCCAGACACCTCACTATAAAGGGCTCCAGGACACCACAGTCCACTAACTCCCTCTCATGCATTTCCTGGAGGGCTCTAAATGACTGACTGCACACATGTGAACAATACAGCACAAATGGCACCCAAAAAATCTATTTTCCATGGGAGGCATATACCAGGTGAACTATAAAAGGAAGTAGATTGGTCCCCAGTGTTCTCGCCATCAACCCCAAATCCAGACCTTCCACAGCAGCAGGACCAGTGCAGGATCTAAGGACTGACCTTTCTCTTTCTCTCTTTTCCATCTATTCTCTCCTCTTTTACCCCAGCAATCATATTCTACCACTTACTCAGTACCTGAAGTTTACTGTGAGATTTCGGAGCTAGTTTGAAAGTTTGTTGTAGAAGTTGGAGAGCTTGTTAGCCAACACTTTTACAGCTACATAATGGGCTAATTGCTGGAGTTAAGGCTACTGTATAAATCAGTAAGAGCTCCCTGACATCTTGACTTTGTTGACACAGATGAGAATTTACAAGAAACATCACACCCACTTCCAGGCTGTGACAGCCTGTTGGAGGGAGAGGACAGCAGAGCACATGTATTCCAGGAAGTTCATTGACTACAACTGCCCTCTCCAACTGATAAAAGAGCCAAAGAAGAAAGGTGCTAGGCTGGGCTTTGTTCTCAGCAATGAGGAGCTGGTGGGGAATGTGGAGCCCACAGGCAGGCTGGGCTGCAGTGACCATGAAACAGTGGAGATGGAGATCCCTGGGGCAACAAGGAGAGTGAGAAGCAAGATGGCTGTGCTGGACTTCAGGAAAGCTGAATTTGGCCTCTTGGGGATCTCCCTGGCAGAATACCACGGGATAGAGCCCTAAGCATAGAGGGCTGGATGACATTCAAGGATTGTTTCCTCAAGGCTCAAGAATAATGCATCCCAACAAAGAGTAAATTAGAAAAGAATGTCAGGAGACCTGTATGGATGAACAAGGAGCCCCTGGACAAATTTAAAACACAAACAGGTAACTTACAGAGCACAGAAACAGGGAAAGGTAGTCTGGGAGTAATACAGAGAAACTGTCCAAACAGCCAAGGAGATGAAATTATTGTTGTTGTTGTTATTATTAGTATAATGAGAGAGAGAGAAGACTAAAACCCAAGAGAAACAAATGGTGCACAGTACAGTGGCTCAGCACCCACTGACTGATGCCCAGCCTGCTCCTTTCACTGGCAAGTGCTCCAGCCACACTGCCCAAGTTGGTGAAAGCAGGGAGATGGTTAGGAAAGCTAAAGCACTGACAGAAGTAAATCTGGCCAAGAACATCAAGGGTAACAAAAATCTTCTTTAGGTACATTAGCAGTAAAAGACTAGGGGAAATGTGGCTCCTTTCAGGAAGGATATGGAAGACCTGGTCACATAGGACATGGAGATGGCTGAGGTACTCAATGACTTTTTTGCCTCAGTCTTCACAAGCAAGTGCTCCAGGCACACTGCCCAAGTTGCAGAAGGGAAGAGCAGGGACTGGGAAAATGAAGAACTGCCCTATGCAGGAGATCAGGTTCAAGAACATTGAAGGAACCTCAAGGTGCACAAGTCCATTAAACTGATACGAAAGAGCAATAAAAAGCAGATTCATTTCAACTTTTGTTCTGCTATCCCCACTTTATCTAAGCTAGAAGTCTTCAATATCATCCATCTCTTACTCTCCTCCTTCCACCTCCCACCACGGGAGTTGTTTACTAATTTTAGCACAGAGCTGGTAAATATTCCCAGAGCTTGAGCTCACTCAAATGCTCTCAAGATGGACAGTCATCTTGAGTTTTAGGTAATGATCAACTGCAAACACACTGAAACAAGATGCTTAAAGATTTTTTAAATTCATTTATTACCTGTGCACAAGAGAAGTAGCTACCGATAGAAACTCAAAAGCTATACAGTATTTTTTTACTTGGTGGTTAAAAGTAGAGTATCACATGACCATGAATAGAAGTAATTTCTCCAATTACAAATCGGAATACATGTTAAGATCTCAGTGGAACAAGCCAAATAGCCATAGAAGCAATTCCAGAGCACAAGGCCGTGGCTCTTTAATTTGCACAATGACAAAAGTAATTTACAGTTAATCTGTGAATATTGAGATAATGTTATAATGCAAGTTTCTGTACAGTTAAATGTAAAGAGACAACCAGAACAGTAATTCTAGTATATTTTAACTGAAGTTGCTTAAGTTGCCAGGATCTAGTTACCAAAGATCCTGGACAATTCTACACCAAATCCAAGTCCTATGACTTTTTTTTCCTGGTTTTTTTTGGTGGGTTTTTTGTGGGGTTTTTTTGTTTGTTTTTTCATTACTTACAATTTCACTCTATAGTAATGTGTAAATCTCTAGAAATTAGCTGTCTCTGTTGTATATATTGCATTTATACTTTATACAAATTAAAGCAAAAGATGGTAGATTACTCAAGTGATATAAATCTTTCAGCATTTTGCTAGTCAAGGAAAAAAAAACATGCCAAAATCACAATAAGCAGTATTGGTACCCACAGCTTCAATTAATTTGTTTCCTTTTTAATTTGTAACTACATAAATTACTACTGAAGGATACTGTTTAAGTAGTAAATAAATTGGCCATTTGTAGGTCAGACAAAACTTGTTCATCCAACTGTGAAAGCTGATATTGTTTCCAAAAACTCACAAATAATGCAGAACAAAAGAACAGATGCACTCGAAGTGAAAATGCATTTGATTCCCACTGTCTGAAGAAAATTACTGCACTCCATCTTCAAATGCATCAGACTGGTTTTAGTTATAACAAGACAATCCCAAGAGTCAGAATGAAATAAAGCAATTTGAAAGATTTAAGAGCTGTTATCAAAAATAAATTACATTTTTTCAAGTTAAAAGAAACACTGCTATGAAGGCTGAGAGCCAAGCAGCCTTTCAATAGCTGCATTGATGTCTCCTCCTGTTGCTATTAGTGCTTGTAAATTTGCTTCACGGTTCAGAAAGCCCATTGCGCTCAGCTGTTCCAGTTGTTGCTGAAATCGAACTTCTGGATTTTGTAACTGCTAAGAAGAAAAATCTCAAGCTATAAAAGCATAATACATATTTAGCAAAATACAGGATTTAAACATAGGTGGGTTCTGTCTTTTCTAACTTTTGACTACACCTTTCTCAAGTTCCAAAAAATATATTCAGACAAATCCAATTAACAATTGAAGAATTTTCTTTTAACAAGTCAGCACCATCAAATTATCTACATTTATATAATATTCCTGAACTCCAGAAAAAACTGATTGTTTGATAAAGGAGGATTCAAATTAAATTGGGTACATGTCTGTCCCATGAACAGTTTCTCTAAGATGACATATAGGTGTTTTTTTAAAACAAAACAAAGTTCAACCTAGCAATGTGGAACAGCAAAGATTATGTTATTGTCAGCAATCTTGAACATCACAGGCTTTATTTTTCCTCAACATAAAGATCATCTGTTTTGTAACACTCCCAAGTATTTGTTGACTAAAATAACTAAAATCCTAATTGTTAGAAAGCTTGAGTCTAAGGCAACTGTTAGCTGTGCTTTATAGGAAAATCCTGTTTACACAAACTCATGGTAAAATTCTATATTGTATCAATGGTATGACCTTCAGAGACATGTTTTTAATCAGAACTGTTACAGGAGAATTATAGTCTGCAAAGTAACTTCTTAAAATCAATGAGTCAGTTTAGATTAGCACACAAAACTTGTGCACCTACTGCTAATTTTCCTTTTGTTTTAATTCAGCAGTTTCATACATCAAGAAATTACCACACAGATTTAAAATTTGTAAATGGTTCCATACCAACCAAACGAACAGAATGCTGACTCGAAAGGGTAAGATTTGGGAGCATAAGTGAAAATAAATAAGAATCTGGTTCGCTATAGTAACACCTACTACTGCTTTCTCATGGTTATATAACAAGAGAAAAAAAGTCTGTCAGAGCAGCAAAGCTGAACTAACTCAGCCCACGGTAAGAGGAGGAAAAAGCGGGACTGCCCTTTCTACCATCAGCCTGCCATTACACTGGGTATGTATCATGTGCAAAGGTGCTGTTTCACACAGAACCCCAGAAAGCTAACAGCATGGCTCCTTTAAAGCCAGTCTTACTCACCACCCTACGACTACCAGCAAAGTTGCTACCAGAGCTCTCTGGAAACCCTTAATCCCACTATGTTAACAAAACACACTGCAGTCTGGGCCTGCAGGATCTTAGGGAAGCCATACAAGAAATTCAGGCTCCAAATAGGCAGTGTGGCTATTCCGAAGAAGGGGACAGAGGCTTAGTTACCACTAAAGAATAACAGTCATGAATACAGGCAAAGAGCACAGAGGTAACAGTGTTCAATATGCTTAAGCTTTACTCTTGCCTGAACCCACACTACAGCTGTCAGTGAATCTTATAATTTGTTTGCCTCTATCTTTACAGGCATTTCAGAACTCAATGGTATGAAGATGAGTATATAAAAATCAACTGTTCAGAGGACAATTTTACTCAAACTGTGTGTTTTTTCAGCACTTACCTGCACAGCTGCAATTGCACTTTCAAGCCTCCTCTACTGACCTTTGACCAGAAGCATCCAGTGGGCTCTCCCCTTAACTATCTGCCTTCTTTCCAGTGTTTTACAATTAAAAATGAAAGCAAAACCATCTAGAATATAATGATGTACTTTACCTGAGCATTTGCACCAGCAAGTGCCTGCAACATCTGGTGGACAAACTGCTGGTGACCAGGTTCAGCAGTTCCTGAAGGTGGACTTGTATTTTCAGTGGAAACAGAACTAGGTACAGTGGACGCTGTAGGAGCTCCGCTGCTTCCCACTCCACCCAAACCAGGATTAAATCTGTATAAATTACAGAAAAAGAAATACACCACTTGAATAATAAATACTAGTTTGTCTCTTCTCATTAATTAGTGAGTACAAATTCTGTCAAAGAGAGGATAACAATTTGAGTAAAGTACTGAGACAAGGATGAGAGTTATCACTGTTTAGAACTGCACAGCAGACAATGTGACAGATTCTAAACGAAGTTTAGTTAAACTAAAAAAGGCAAGAGGACGAATCTTTAATAAAGACTGTACAAATCTCTAAATCTAAAAAGAATGAACAACACAAGGAAAGACTTCCTGTCTAAATTTGTAAAATTAATTCTTACCCTGGTATAAGCCCCGGTGCTTCTGCTGCTAATGTCTGCAAGCCCTGCTGAATCTGTAGCAAAGCCTGCATTGCTCTAGGGTTTGACATAGCTGATAACGTGTCAGGATTCTGCATCTAAGAAAAGGAGAGAAACTCTTCATTATATGTAGATGTCCCAAGGTAATTTTTATTGCTAGATGTCTTATAGAATCTGACATAATTTCAGAACTTGGCTTTTGATTTTGTAGTTGACTATTACAGGAAATCGTTCAGTTATTTTTTCTTATGTGAGAAAACTTCCATAGAAGGTGACCAATGAACTCTCTAGATGTAGAAAAAGCCTTTCAAATGAGAATTATACAAGGAGAAGTATTTTTCATTAGAGATCTCAATCTTTCAAGGCCACAAGACTCTATTAGTACATTATTCTAGAATTAGTCTCCTATATCATACTACTGGTAAGCAACAATGCTCAACATGATGAAACTTGACCAATAAATGCCTAAGAAAAAGTAGGAAGTTCCTTTTTCCTAGCTGATTTCAGATCACAGCAATTTGATTGTGACTATTTGTACGTATCTTCTTATCTGTAATGCCCTTACAGCCTGAAATGTAAACAAACACACTGCAAAATATACCAGCAAGCAAATGTATAATATTCAAGGGTTCTCAGTCTACTGTGACTTCAATTACAAATTGGCTTTCACATCCACAAATAATTTAGAAGGCGAATCCTTTTCATTTCTGAAATGAAACATCCAAAAACCTCATTATTTTAGACACAAACTCAAAACTAGTGGCTTATGCTCACCTTTGCATAGAGATGCAACAGCTAAGTGAAAAGTAATGTTTCAGTTACAAATAACACAGTTTTGGTAATCAGACCAAAGAGCAGATAGGCTTACTAATCTTAGCAGCTTTCCCCTGGCAGCTAGACCAGATTACTTTTGCTGAAAAACTACATTTGATTCATGCAGAAATCACAGATTAAGGTGAAACTTCATGTGGTGCAAAGCAGAAATGCAGAATAGGACATGAAGTCATCTGATCTGGAGTATGGGTGCCTAAAGAGACTTCAGAAGAGCAAGTTAATATTCTCCATTCATCTCCTGGACTTTTATCTTCACAATAGCTAAAAGTCAAAGAATAACTAAATGTATAGTAGGTGGAAAAGATTACTTGAATTTTAAAGAGGTAATCATTCTGGGGTCTCCAAAGAAAGCTGCTGCAAGTACGTTATGAAAATATTTAAATCATGACTTACTGTCTGATATTTGAAGCTGTCTTACATAAATGGTGGCCCAACAATTCTTAGAGCACTTTAGTGACCTGGATCTCATCTCTATTAATGTTATTAATTCCAGTAGCACCCATTCTTCCCTAGTTCTGCTGGGCAATTGCCCGTAATTGCAAAAGATGCCTTCCATTACGCAGATTCCATGGTTTCTGTCTCCCAATACCATAATATAAACACGGGTAGATAAGCAAGAAAACACATGTTGGATTATTACCAACATTCTGAGAATACCCAGATATTTCTCCACACCTCACCTGCTAATGCTGCTAATCATCTAACTTTAGACAGTGTATACAACAGAGAACTATTTGTGCAGATAAATTCCATGGTGATAATAACAGAAGGAGATACCCAAAGGAAACAGATATGATTCCTACTGTGCCTTCATTAATTACCAATTACTCACAGATTTCAGAACATAAATGTGGTACTAGCTCCTCAGATACCACTGAGTCATTACAAAGCAGTGGCAATATGAAACACCAGGGCCATTTATGTGGTGTTACAATATAAACAGTATCTTCTGAACACTGAACTTCCCACTATAGTTCATATATGTGCTCATTGTTTTACTCATAAAACCTCCTGTGTGCAGTCAGACCTTGGCAATGCATATTTACACTGATTCTCAAGGACTGCCTAATGACAGAACTCATGCAGTGGCTTAGCTTCTCAATTCCTACAAAAACCTTGCTTGCTTCTACTTAGAGAACATAGTACTACTATACGCTGCGGCAACTAATACCAAGCAGATACCTGGGCTGCAACCACAATGTTGGTATGAGCAGAAGACAGTAGTAGAGCAATCTTTCCAGGAAAGACTTCAGAACCCACTTCTTTTAAATCAGCTAATGACTTGGGTCTTTCAAGGCATGCTCTAGGACGTCTTTTCCAAATATTTAAGGCAGGTTTGAAGAGGCATGAGAGAAGCATAGTGAAACTTTAACTAGTAGTGCGAAAAGTACTATTCTTTTTAATATGCGAAACAAATCTTGTCACAAACAGGTGTTTTCCGGCTAGTGTGCAGTCAGAGCATTTATTCCTTCTAAGCAAAGAAGCAAGAACAAATCTTAGTGCTTGTGCTAGTCATAGACAACAGTCAGGTTTAACTTTTGAAAGGGATGGAGACATTAGCAAGAATATTATCAAGGGACAATCTAACTTAGTATCTAAAGCTAATGAGAATATATTACAGAATCTACCTATTAGCCAAATCAAAGACAGGCACCAGTTTACTAAAAATATTGCTCATTGACTTGAAGACCTTTATTAAGAGCTAGTATCTCATCTTACTTGCTGAAGGAAAGTTGGAAGTTGTTGTCTCATTTGTTCCTGAAGTTGAGGATTTCCAACAAATAAAGGATTATTCAACATCATCTATAGGACAAAAATATTTAACTTCAAAGATCAAGCAGTAAAAACCACTGGAGATTTTAAAACAACTACTGATAATACAGTAATAGTCTATGAAAATTACCTCACAGAATAATAATCATCTACTCCTTTGGCCAAAACTTTCTGGGGTTGTTTGTCTTTTTTTTTTTTTTTGGTTCGTTTCACTTTTGCTTGGTTGGGGATTTTTTACTTGTAAGTGAATGAATTTTGAGATACAAATGAGGTAGTCTTGCCAAGTATTACAAGAAAATCCTTTTCTGTTCAGCCTCCACTACAAATCTAAGTAATAGCTTTACTGTAAATATCACCTGAAGTCAAGGATATTTCCAAGTGAGTATTTAACACAGAAAAGACAGTATTTTTTCAATCTCAGCTCAGAATTTGACTTTCAACATTACCACTATAAATAAAAATTGAAAGCACTTCTACAACACCATTCATGAAACAGCATCTCCATTTTTACAGTGAGCACAAGTCACAAATGAGAAGTTAAAACCAGAGTCATATCTAGATATGGCACCAAGTCCCCTCCCTTCACTTCTCCCAAACTAGCGGGGGTATTTATTTTATGTTAGCTCTACATTAATTTATAACCAAAGCACTGTTTTGTCTAACTGTTTCTAATGCTAGATCACAAGTTTAGGGCTGTACAAAAGATACACAACCCTACAAGTTATTTTAGAAGCATGTCAGGCATGATATCCAACTACAAATTGAAGAAACTCACTGCAAATTGTTAAAAGTAAGCAGGTGATAATTATAATGAGCTAGAAATTAACATTTACAACTGGCCCATTCGCCACAGGCAACTGTTGAGCTTTTGAATTTTGTCCTTTTTTTTACTTTAATACACACAATATATTACTATACCAAATGCAATTTACCTGTACTGCAAGATCAGGATTCTGGCTTAATGACTGCATCATGCTTCTCATGTAGGGGGCAGACAACATATTCTGCATAAGTTGTGGGTTTTCTGTTATCTGCTGTAATAAGCTCTGCATTCCTGGTGTGTTGAACATACCAGCTTAAAGAGAAGTTAAAGGGCATGTTAGTAAACATCCTGACTACTACCATCAGAGAAAGTGGACTATCTAAACCCAGAATATAACCACTTGGTTTCCACCAGTTTAAGACCCTGAAATTTACCTCAGTGTGGTTCTGCTTACTTAAACACATCTACCCTAGAGTTAAGACAGATGTATCCAACACACACTCCCATCAAGTATCCACATTATTAGCTGTTTGCCCATTTGTCTTAGAACAGAAAAAATACTACAGTTCATCTACAGATTCGTTACCTTTGTTATTTTAAGGCAGTATACAAGTATTATTATCACTCAGATTACTTTTCTTATTTTTCATTTTTCCTATTTTTCTTCAGAGGACTTTGATAATAGTAAAACGTTCTGCAAAAGTAAATAGCAATAAAAACTGAACCAAAAACTCTCTTCCTAATGAAATAATCATTTCAGCACGTTTCCAACTACGTGCAAATATATACAGTTGCAGTAACAAACACACCTCCAAGCCCAGGTCCCAAATTCGGTCCAGTTGAGCTCTGTCCTGTAGTGCCAGAAGTGCTATTTTCAGCATTACTGCTGCCACTGCTCTCACCACTAGTGCTGCTATTTGTTGTGGAAGTCTGCGAGTTGGACTGAGGAGCCCATGGATTTGGCAGAGGATCTCTATTTTCTGTACGAGATGGCTGATTGTCCCCTCCTGCTGATGCATTGCTTACTAAAGAAGCAAATGGGTTACCTCCAAACTACAGAGAAAGGAAAGCAAACACTTATCATCTACAAATTTCTAAATAATACATGGAAATAAGCGTTTATGGCTCTTAATCAGTTATACTCACCATTCTACAGTAATTAAATGTAAATATTGTGAAAAGACACTAACACTGAGAGATACTAGGACCCCCCAAAAAATTAAATCACATTTCTTTTTGAAAGTAGTGTTGCTACTACGTTGTATTTTGATCACAGTGAAACTGTATCTTGAATACTGGTTTCTGACTTTAAAGTGTTTTATTCTTCCCACCTTCAGTTAAAAGTTACTAAATACACCCTTAAAACGATTTTACTGGACCTCCAAATCTTAAGGCAGTGAATTAAAGGAATTAAAAATTAAGTAAAAAACAAGTCTATTAACTTTAAAATAGCTTCTCAATCAGACAAAGCGATAGCTGCATTTCTTCAGGCTCAGAAGAACACAGGATTTTTAAAGTTCTTTCCTCTCAAGACTAAAAGGCTGCATAGCAACTTCAAGTTTCAAGAAGTTTTTTGTCAAGTAAACATCTGGAAATTTAAATCACTTAAATTCTTTTATTTAAAAAAATAAATATTTACTTTCCTTGTCGTTTGTAATCTTTTCTCACCTGTTCCTGCGCTGCATTCAATATTGGCTCCTGAATGTCTGTGTACATACGCCGCAAGGCATTGTATCCCCCTGGTATACTTTCAAGGTTGCTCAAGGCTCGATCTTGGTTTCGCATCATTTCCTGCATCATTACAGGGTTTCTAGCAAGTTCTAGTGTCTAGAGAAGTGGAATGTTTAATCTGTATTAATAAGAAATCCATTCTAAAGTGAAAACGTCAGCATTTGGCAATATCTCAGTTATCCCTGTCTAACCCAGCTGAGAATTATGATTAAAGCTGAATCAACCTGTCAGCTTAGTGTGAGCCAACACAATTCGGTATTTAGCCAGCATTCTACCACAATTCTTACTATTTCTAACATCGCTACAGCAGGCAGCCTATAGTATGAAATTAAAAATAAATATGTACCATTTTAAAAGCATCTATTAATCTCTTTAGGTTTTGCTATATCTTGCCACACAACACATCTCATTTATCTCTTAATTTTAGAAGCATTTAGAAGCACCCACAGTGAGATATAATGAAAATATGCAGTATTTTGGAGAATTACTACTTATGGTAAAATTGCTGGCTAGACAACAGGTTTCAAGGGCAGACAGGCACATCTAATCCTAGCCTCAGAAGACATGACTACACAGTATTCAATGACTTTCAAAACTATGCTGCAGATTTTCTGAATTATCAGTCTATTTTGGACATAACAACTAGAAATGCAGACACTGGTTGTCTGTGGCAACCTCTTACAGATTTTGAATAAGACTAAATAAGAATGTTTAGACACTCCACTAAGCATGTCCAATTCCTGCTCTGTTGTTTACAGTAACAGCAGAATCCCAAGTGATGAACTAATAGATCTTTCTACATACCTGTCTCATTATATCTGGATTATTCAGCATGTGACTGATTTCTGGATTTCTCTGTACCAGTTGCTGCATTTGAGGGTTAGCCATAATTAACTGTCTCATCAGGTCAGGATTTGAAAGCATGCTCTGAACAAATGGATTTTCCATTATCCGAACCATCATTTCTGGGTTGGACATAAGTTGTCGTTGCATCTGACTTTGCAACTCTGAGAAGTTTGATGCATTTAAGCCCAGGCTACTCAGGCCTGTCAAACCTCCAAGGCCACCTTTAAGAGGATGAAAAAACATGTGATTGACTATACTTCCAATCACATCCAGATTATTTCTAAATACAAAATACTTGAACATATCTCATACTTCAAAATAACAAAAGTGAATGGAAAGTCCCATCTTTGCAAGGCTGTTAAGGAGTTACCCACTAACAGTTTGCTTCCTTAAATAACAAGACATAACTAAAAATCCAACAAACTTTGTTCTTAAATAAAATTCGTTATAATTCTAACAATTTTTCTTCTCATTTTCCAAAGCCAAGATACAAGAGATGTTTAAGTTTGGGGACTTTAGGTCCATGTCCTACTCCCTCCAGCAACACTTAACAATTGCATTTGTAATCATCTGTCTCCTCTTGGTTAGGCTATAACCAAGAGAGAACCCCCAGTATGGGTTATATTCCCTATTCTAATTAAAAGCGGAGTTCTTCGTGGTAGTAATGCACCAAGAGCTAATAAAGTTTCGAATTTTTGTGCTTTGTCGAATCCAAATAAAAAATTTCAGAAGGTACTAGACAGACCAAAGAACCATTTAAACCTAAGAAATCATCTGCTAACTATAACTGGCTTTTCCAATTCTACCTCTTCCCCACTCCAAAATGCAAAAAAAACCCAAAAAAGAATGAAACAAAACCCCACCACAACTATGGAAATAGCTTATAATTTTTAAGTCAATAGACTGCAGCCTCTTCATTCATAACAGCGAAGACTCGTACTATCAGACTTGAAACCTGAGAAATACTTAATTGTAAGATTAGCAGCAATTTTGTTGCTTTTATAGCAGATCTTGGCTTCACGTTACAGGTCCAAACTTCAATGATTCTTCTGTATTCAGATACCAGGAATTCAGATGCACTTTAAAGAAGAGAAAGGACACTGGGAGGAATTTCATTACCGATAGTGCCAAAATATTAACATCAGTAGCACCTTACCAGTGAAGGTGAAACAGTACAAATTTGAAGTTTGTGGTGAAGCACTGGCACAGTTTATCCAGGGAGGTGATGGATGCCTCATCTCTGGAAACGTTC
The DNA here is from genome assembly GCA_013397755.1 of Cnemophilus loriae. Taxonomy (NCBI): domain Eukaryota; kingdom Metazoa; phylum Chordata; class Aves; order Passeriformes; family Corvidae; genus Cnemophilus; species Cnemophilus loriae. The sequence continues at coordinate 275,610 of VZTF01008315.1, forward strand.
AGGTTGGATGGGGCTCTGAGCCACCTAATCTAGTTAAAGATGTCCTAGGTAATTGCACAGAGGTTGGACTAGATCACCTTTAAAGGTTTCCCTTCCAACCCAAACTACTCTGTGATTCTATATAAAACTAACAAAACAAGCCTCTTCTGGTAACTGACTGATCAGAAACCTTCTACAACCAATTCAACATATATCTGTAATCAGTTTTTTGGCTGGTGTGTTTGTCTGGGTTTTGTTTTTAAAATTCTGTCTACATTGTAATAAAGTTTTGGGGATAATTATGTGAATCCAAGAGAAGATACCCACCATGCTACCTAACAAATATTCTTACCCAAGCCAAAGGGGCTACTGTTTGTTGAAGCTGATGTTGAGGTGCTATTGCTTGATGTTGATGTGGTAGCAGTACTTCCAGTGGTGTTCGCCTGTTGAGTTGGGTGATCTTGTGACCTAAAAAAGCAATTTTAAAACTTTATAGAGTGTAACGAGTTATTTTAAGTAGTGTCATTAAACATAGGAATAGTATTATACTTGAGAATGTTAAATTACATTTTGATTCTTGGTCAAAACTCAGTTATCTCCCAGTTATCAGATGGCTTCCTGTAATAAATCTTTCTCAGACACCTGTTGTGTCATCAGTTACTCAGAACAATAGTTTAAAAGAGTGAAAAAACAGATAGGTATCACTGCAGCCATTACCACCTTCTCATCCTACCCTGTGATGCCCACCAATGAGTTGTTTTCTCTGTCCTTACCTTCCGTTAAGGATCCATGCCTTATTTCACTGTACCCACATACTAGTGATAACACGCCCACACCTTGAAGAAATAAAGCCTAAAAAATTTAATGCAGAATTTATTTCATGCCACATCTCTAACAGGATGCTTTATTGAACATGAAATTCAGTTAATGTCACATTTTATTAGAAGAAAAATATCAGACTCTCAATAAGCTTTAAGACTTCAAGAACAGTCTGATAATGAAATCACACGAAGCTAAAGCCACCATAATTTAGCACAGGCACTAAAGGCTGCCCAGGTTGTATACTCGCCACACTCTTCTACTGTAGGCAGAAAGACAAATGTTGCCATGTAGTAAAAGAGATCAAGGAACCGAGCTCGAATAAAGCTAACCTGGCCTCTCTGTTCTAAAGAAAAGAGACTACTTTGAAATCCAAATAAATTCTTCACTGTAGTTCAACAATCAATACATGCCTGTATTTGCAGTACTACAGAATAAAATAACTTTTAAAACTATTGAATTCAGACTTCACAAAAAGATTTGAGAATTTGACAGTACACTAGACTTCACACTTCAGTTCACCTTGGAGGACCTTTCTCCTGTAACAAAACTCTGAGCTTGCTCCACTCAAGCAAACATCAGAAAAAAAAATCCCAACCATACAAAAAAGATCAGAAAGATGCCTAAATGCAGAGATTTTTCTGAGGTTTCTAAGAGTTCTTTAACTTCATTAACAGCAACTGCAAACTCTGAACACATGATGACTATAATTAGGCAAGCAGCTGTAACTTGAATGAGAAAGATTATAGACTGTATACTGTTCGTGACTCTTCTGCTAGAGATACATGGTTTTCTTTCATCTAGAAAATATACACATCTTTCCTCCATAAGCAAAAGAAAAATAATAAGCATAAAATCCTATTTGTATTTTCATCTGAAAAACTATTTTGAGAAGCAACTATGCTGCTTCATGTAACAGACACGAAAGGTTCTCAAAAGTGTGACAGAAAAGCAGATGACACCGAAACTTGCAGTTTAATAGTGCTCCCACAGAAACGGGGGCATAGTCTCTGGAGAGAATGTTTCGTGTGAGTGTCAAGCCTGTTAGCCTCCAGTCTTTCAGTGATATTCCTGTCAAGTGCACATCGTCTTTTATACCCATTTTGCCATTATGTTTCCTCCCAGCACTTGTGAACAAATGATACATGTTGACCTAGAACTCTATTCAGAAATTCAATGTATCTTCACTGCCCCCTGCTAATCACTCACTGCTACTCCAACACTGTAGAAGATAGGTTACAAGATTTCACTCAAAGTCTGTAGCATTCTGGAAAACGTAGCACAGTAAAAAAAGTAATATTTTTTTTAAAAAGATTGGCTGGGATATATGAGGATTCCTATTTTGAAATTACACATCTAACATAGCTTAGAAGGGAAAAGACCATCTTCACCTCCGGTTTTGGAAAAGAACTTTTACTTATTCAGATACATAGCAGCAACAGGAACAGCAATGGTCAACAGAAAAGTAAATGGCATTAGCGTAAAGTAGCTGGGAACAAATCAATCTTGATACTCATGGCCAAAAATCAGCATGTTCCAGGCCACACTGGCAGGGTCTAAATCTCATCTTTTGAGACAAGCATAAAATATAGATATTTCAGCAATAATACTACTGAGATATTTCAGGACAATGCTATACTTTCGCAGAGGTGATTTTCATTATGCTGGCAATTCTCTCTAGCAGGTTTTAGCATTTTTTTAGTTTATTCAAGCAAAGCTAGTGGGTGAAAACTTTAATGCATCACTTGAAGACAGCACAGATACATGCAAAGGATCTGTAGTTTTTTGTTCATACTTCGTTTTCCCAGACATGATTAAAACATTCTGTAGACAGGTACACTCTTCTAAAATGATTCAAAAAAAACCAGGCAAGAGTGAAGACATTGAGTGCAATGCTGGTAAGACAGATGCAGGAACAGAGAAAATTCCCCAAAAGCCACAGATCTGGCATTTGTGTTCCTGGGGGTTCCTCTGCCCAGAGTGAAAGTGCAAGAAGGTCCAAGAGGGTGGCAGTGGTATTTCAGTACATATAGCTATAGTAGGTCCAAACTATAAACTCTCTGAAGACTGCAAGTCAAAAGCATCCTGCTAACACTACTCATGAAGCCTCTCTGCCACACTCGAGACTGTAGGAAAAAAAGCAACAAAAAAAATAGCAACAGCGGAATACTCATTCAGATGCACGAGGCACAGAATTGCAGTATTACCTAATACTGTATTTAAGATTTGCATGGCTTGTATCAGCCTAAATTTCAGGTGGAGGAGGCACACAGCAGGAAAGGGAGACCTCTGACAGTACAAACACATATTTTGACTCTAGAACAGAGAACATAATCCTTCCAGGGCATTAATATAGAACTGAAGGTATCAGTTTCAAAAGGTACCTGTATTTAATGCTAATGCTACTAATTTCAACAAGAATTTATATTTAATGCTAATGTTACTAGCCAGCCTTTGTGTGTTGGTAAGGCCTTGAAAGGGAAAGCATTTCTGTTCTCTCCTACACTCCATGCTCTTTCCTTCAACATCTGACATTTTCACATCAGAGGGGATCCTCACCACAAACAGGAAAGACCTAAGTGGAACAGGAGCAAAACCACTTTCACTCTAAAATAATGAACATGTTATTGACTAATAACAAACTGCTTTTGAAGAATCTATTACTCTACTTGTTGGAAGGATTTTTGGGCACTTCACAGGAAGTACACATGACATAGCTAACTGATACCACTTTCTAACCATCATTCTAATGCTTCTTCACCAAAGCAAAAAAAAAAGAAAAAACAAACAAAACGAAACAAAACCCCACCAAAACCAAACAAAAACCCAAACAAAAAAACCCCAAACCACCTTAAAATCTAAAGTCTATTTAGACAGATAAATTCATTACACTAAAGCAGTTCTAAAAGTTTTCTTTCCTTGTTTTACCAAAACAGAGAGTCTTTACTCACTGTGTTGGTAAAACAAGGAAAGAAAATTCACTGCAGAGAAAAAAAAAAGAAAGAAAAGATTTACTGCAAGTTTTCATGTGTGAAAAGAAAATCTGTGTAACATATATTAATGGACAGTAGGAGATGATACCAAACAACTATGAAACAAAAACACAGCCGAAACTAAAAAAAAAAAAAGTTATAGAATGAAAAAAAAAAAAAAAGCAAAAGACATGTATTTAGAAACATGAACCAAATTAAAATACAAGATAAATGAAAAAAAACACTGTAATTTCATAATTTCACTGTTATCCTGCAGCAGCTGTAACTAAGGAGCTGCTTACAGTGATTTAGTTCCATCTAATTTTGCCCAAAGAAAGCTAGTACTAACTCAGAGTACTTTTACTTCTCTAGAGGTAAACACAAGACCACTTGTCATTAAGGTTACCTGTTTTGTGTTTTGATAACCAGGTGAACAGTGAGTCCATCATGAATTCCGTGCTGAGTCAAAGTATCTTGATCTTTTAAAATTTTTCCAGCAAATATCAACACAAGCTGATCAGTGTGTGACTTGAAACGCTTAGAGATTTCTTCCTTGAACTAAACAAAAAAAATAACATTATACATCTTTGTAATTAAATATCGAACTGCAATTTTTAAAAATAACTTAAGAACAATCTGTTTTTTACACTTGCTATATTACCTTGCTTGTACTGCATATTCTGTATTTCACAAACTAGAAATACTTTTGTTTCTTTAACTTTTTTTTTGTCCATAGGAAGATGGGAAATATTTCTTTGTTATACAGAACAGGAAATCAGAAGAATTTCACATCTAGATCATCAGTTATGTAAGTCGTGACAACAAAAATCTGATTTCTCTTGAAGACTACTGTGACTTCAATCAGGTATGCATCCATGACATAAATACATACTAGTATATACAGTACTTAAACACACCCATATGTATACATATGGAAAAGTATACATATAATTATATACTAGCAAGTACACGCATACAAATGTGCACAGCACTGAAGCCATCCATTGCTGAAGGACTGATGAAGCAATGTCACAAAGACGATAAATCTGTCTAGACTTTTGCTGGAACTGAGTATACTCTCTCCTTAGATCTGTTTTTCCTGCTGCCTTCCTTCCCCGTGTCAAAACTAGCATTCCTTTCCATACAGACAAAAGTTATACCTTAGGTGGCTCTGCTTTCTCGTTCAATGCACGACATAGCTACGTGAAATACACTTGCAGCCCAGGGTACAGTGAGTAAATACATTTTCCATTTCATTGGGAAATCATTCCCTCATTAAAACAACTGAACATGGAAGTCCACTCCATACCTTCTTGCCTTCCTGATCAAAAATAACCAAGTTATGCTTTGAATAACTTCTAATAGAAATTTATTATTCTCAAGAAAAATCCTCTCATTGAAAGCAAAGTATTTACAAAACTTTATAAGAAAGATGTCCAAGAAAAATGGTAAGGGATGACTTGCTTATAAGAATGCCAAATAAATTTACTCAACAAGACTTGTCTAGCAGGCTAAGTATTTTTAAAATCCCAAGTAGTTAGAAAGTCCTTCAGAAGTTCGTTGTGTTTAAAATTTTAAAATTAAGTTGACCAGAATACTTTAAAAACCATCCCGAACATCCTACAGAATTGTCACTCCATATAGGAGAATCAAATATTAATCTTGCAACTAGTTTTTAATAACTAGGCAGAACTAAAGAGTAAAATTCCAATGTATTATGCTTTGAAGGTGAGTCTCTAATTGAAAGGTTTTATAGCACAGGCAGAGAAAAATAAACAGAGGGAAAAAAAGAGAGAGTCCAAGAGACAACAGTCATTAAATCTCTGTGTTTGTGCAGGAGGTTGCCCTTGGTTAGTTAAAAGTCTACTCACACAGAGTTAACTTTTGGTTGTTGCAGAAATAACTTATAAGTCATACTTTATATTGGCAATATTTAGACTTACAAGTATTCCAGAAAGTCACTCAGTCCATTCCTTCCCCAAGTGTTTTACTTACCTGAATTATTTCTCTCACATTTATCTAGTCTGTTCTCTGAGTTCCCCAGCAACTTTTTTCCAAGAAACCTGTTTCAGTGTTTCACTACCAAATGTCTTCACTGTCCTTCGCACAATGGACAACATAAACAGATTTGTTGTTCTCCTTTAAGTAAGGGACTGCAGCAAGGCTAATCTTTCCTTGAAGGTTCTTTTCTAATCCAATCCTTCCCACCTCCCTTTGCATTTTCAAAGCCAGTTACTCTGTTCTGTAAGTGTGGGGTTCAATACCGGCCAAAATATTTCACACCAGTTCCTCTACACTTAGTGGAAGATAAACCCCACACCCCGCAAGCTATATTCCAATTTGTAAGAAAAAGTGAGAAATCCATGTAAGAGAAGTGAGAAATCCACTAACGTAAGAGCACTGACTTATTTAATAGCTATAAACTCTAGACATTTTGTAACATCCCAGAATACGTTAATGTGTACACCTCAAACACCGATACTTGGATGGCCATGTAGCCAAGCAAGGAATGTTGGTAATAAGAGACAAGAATTTTTGGTAATAACCAAGGATTTTTGGTAATAACATGCTGTGGGAGGGAACAAGATGTGGCTAGTGAAGGTGACCATACAGGAGTAGAGCAGCACTTTTTTGGGACAAACATCCTCGCTTGTAGTTCTTGGAGATAAGCACAACACAGAACAGTGCAAGCATAGGAATGCAACCAAGAAGTGGGCATGGACTGTAGGGAGTGATGAAAACCAGCTGAGACCCCCGAAGCCCTCCAACCCATTTCCAGAAAGGTCTGAAAGAACAGATTGTGCATGATAATTAATTTGCATAGAAAGTCAGAAAGATATCTCCAAGTCAGGGAATGCCTATCTATAAAAAGGTATCCTTACAAAGCCCAGTCATGTGTGCACCCCCAGGACCCTGAACTCCTCATCAGCTGGATTGATGCTGCAGCCCAGACTGCTGATCTGATCTCATCTCACCTTTTTTTCCTTTTTTTCTTTCCTTTTCTCTCATCCCTTATACAAAACCCATTGCAACGTGCTTATTTAGTAGGTCAGGGATTTAACATACCCATTTCCATGCCAGGTGTGTAATCTACAAATAAAACTTTCTGAGTTTTTGTGGACCCTCTGACTTTTGTCACTTTTTTCTGTGATGTCTCACCCTTAAGTGGAACAAGCACCTACAGATCTTGAGTGCTCACCTCCACCTTAGGGGTGGAATGTCACACCTTGTTCTGCTGAGCAACTCTTCAGGCAGTTGCTTCCTATTCTGTATTCTTACACTTAATTACTCTTAATATGCAAAGTAACACATAACCAGCAGAAATACTTAGAATTTGGGGCAAAGCTAATGCATCAGAATAAAGGACAACCATACTGTGACAAATGAAAGATTGTCACTTACCTAAACTCACTTATTACCGTATTTTCCACAATACGCTGTGACAGTGAGATCCACAAGTTAATTCTCATCAGAAGGCTGATGCTGTAGTATAAACAATATTCATGGAATCACAGAATATCTCAAGTTGGAATGGAACCATAAGGATCATTGAGTTCAACTCCCTGCTCTTTGTGGAACTACCTGAAACTAAACCATATGACTGAGAGCATTGTCCTCATGCTCCTTGAACTCTAACAGGCTTGGTGCCATGACCACTTCCGAAAGGAGCCTATTCCAGTGACCACCCACCCTCCCAGTGAACAATCTTTCCCTAAAGTCCAACCTGAACCTGATGCAGCTTCATTCCACTTCCTTGTCTCCAACTGCTCCTCACCAAAGAGAAGAGACTGGTTGCTCTCCCTCTGCTGCCCCACCTGGAGGAAGCTGTAGGCTGCCATGCAAAAACAACGCCACAGCAAGACATGAATGCAACCGTCAGCATACCAGGAGTCGCAAAAAAATGTCTGCAACATCTCTGAATGATCCAAATGCACACTAGATCTATTTCCAGTCACAATAATAAAACTATTAAGAATAATAAGCCAGTTTTGGTTAACTGAGACATATTTATATAAAAAGCCTAGCTGAGATGCAATGAAAGAGTTATGTGTCTTCCTCAGCTTTGCTTTCATTCAGTATGATGCTGGGACCTCTGAAATGACAAGGTATAAGCAGGACCAAGCCCTTTCTTTGATAATGCATTGAGAGAAGACCATCACAAAAAACCCACATTACAATACAAGACCTTTTACAAATGAGGCTGCTTGCTAAGTGTTAACTGTCAAAAACACCTTAAATAACAGATTAGCTTCATACACTTTACTTTTTTTTTTTTGCCGAGGCAGAGGAAGAGAATCATCTACGCATATGGAAAATAGAATCCTAATAACATTGTTGAAAAGGAACACAAAGATAATCTAGTTCCAACTTTTCTGCCATGGCCAGGGATACCTTTCACTAGACCAGGTTACTCAAAGCCCAGTCTGGCTTTGAATGCTTACAGTGATGGGGCATCTACAGCTTCTCTGGGCCTGTACCACTGGCCTCACAGTAAAGAATTTCTTCCTAATATGAGAGAGGGTAAAGTCATTACCCTTGTATCATCTCTCCATGCCCTTGTAAAAAGTCCTTCACCATCTTTCATGTAGGTCTCTTTTGGCCACTGAAAGGCTGCTGTAAGGTCTCCCTGGAGCCTTCTCTTCTCCCGAATGAACAGAAGTCTCTCAGCCTGTCCTCACAGGACATGTGCTCCAGCCCTCTGATCATCTTGGTGGCCTCCTCCTGGCTCACTCCAACAGGTCCATGCCCTCCTGCGTTGGGGACCTCAGAGCTGGATGCAGCACTCCAGGTGGAGTCTCACATGAACAGAGCAGAGGAGCAGAATTCCCTCCCTAGCCCTGCTTGCCACGCTGCTTTCGGATGCAGCCCGACTTTGCAACCCAACTTTCTGGGCTGTGAGAACACATTGCTGGGTCATATCCAGCCTCTCATCCAGCAGCACCCCCAAGTTCTTCTCCTCAGGGCTGCTCTCAATCCACTCTGCCTGTATTTGCACTTGGGATTGCCACAACCCAAATGCAGGACCTTGCACTTTGCCTTGTTGAACTCCATGAGGTTCACATGAGCCCACCTCTCAAGCCTGTCAAGGATGGCATCCCTTGCCTCCAGCACCTCATTCACACCACACAGACTGGCATTGTTGGGGTGCACTCAATCCCAGTGTCTATGCCACTGACAAAGACGTTAAACAGTGCTTGTCCCTGTACTGATCCCTGAGGACACCACTCGTCACTGGCCTCCACTTGGACAATGAACCATTCACTGCAATCCTTTAAATTGGTTATTTACTGAGTAGTTCACTTGTCAAAACCATGTCTCTCCAGTTCAGAGACAATTCATGGCACAATGTCAAACATTCTACATATGTGCAGGTAGATGATGTCACTCACTTTTCCCTCATCCACCACCACTGCAACCCCATCACAGGCAATCACCAAATTCGTCCTTAGTGAAGCTGTGTCGGCTGTCACCAATCTTCTCCTTACCATCCACATTCCTTAGCATAATTTCCAGTAGGTTCTGTTCCATGATCTTGCCAGGCACTGAGGTAAGACTGACCAGCCTGTAGTTCCCTGGGTCTTCCCAATTTCCCTTCCCAAAAATACATGGATGTTGTTTCACCTTTTCCAGTCTCTGGGAACGGAAAACTGCCACAACTTCTCAAATACAATGGCTAGTGGCTTAGCTACTTCCTCACCCAGTTCCCTCAGGGCCCATGGATGTACATCATCAGAACCCATGGAACTGTGCACCTTCAGGTTCCTTAAAGGGTCTTGAACCTGATCTTCTACAGAGGATGGTTCTTCATTCTCCCAATACCTGCTTTCACCAACTTGGGCAGTGTGGCTGGAGCACTTGCCAGTGAAGGGAACAGGCTGGGCATCGGACAGTGGGTGCTGAGCCACTGTACTGTGCCTCATTTGTTTCTCTTGCGTTTTACTCCTCTCTCCCACTCCTGTTCTTGCTATTATTATTACTATTACTATTGTTGTTGTTTTAGATATTAAACTGTTCTTATATCAATCTGTGAGTTTTACTTTTTTTTTTCCAATTCTCTTCTCCATTTCACCAGGCAGGAGAGAAGTGAGGAAGCAGTTGCATGATACATTATTGCTGGCTGGGGTTAAACCATGACAGATTATGATGATGGAAATTAATGCATATTCAGGCAGTTATACAGAATTAATTTTGGTGTTGTTCAGGTCTTCAGGTTTTCAGAACAACATAACTAAATAACAGTATCAGTATTTTAAATTACAGTTAAAATACTTCATCTACTGGGACAACCAAGCAGAAGCAGTTCAGCATCACTGGCTGGAAATGGTGAGCATTTCTGTCCAATTCTCCTACTGCAGTGACTCATCCTTTTAATTATCATGTAACAATCCAAGCAACAATGTCAGCTCATTTGCTTTATTGTTCTAAAATACAAGTTTTACTTCACTTGAATAATACTATGCCTTGTGGTATTACAAAGGTGTTCAGTCATATCTGGGCATAGGAAAAGGCTCAAAGTTGTGAAAATAATGTTTCAACATACTTGACACCTAGTGTATTCATGGAAACTAGTTCATTGTACTCCTCTAGTAACTGAATACAGTAAAAATAATGTAAAATCATGTCAATTTTTCACGTGATTATTAGACAAATATGTAGAAAGAAACACAGTGGGAATCAGACTAAAACACCGGACTAATGTCTAGACAGAGGCCTGGTTTTCCTAAGGAGAAAAGTAAAAAGCATTCTTAACCAGAGTTGAATCAGGGTTACATTCTCCTCAAAGCATGGCAACTTGTAGATTTGACATGAATTAGAACAAATCTAAAGCTCATCTTGTTGAAGCACTTTGCCCAAATTGCCATTTTACCTCAAGTTAACCTGTTTACATAAACTTTTTTTTTGCTTTGAAATACAAGAGCAGTATAGTTTTTCATATTGAGAACACTCATCGGATTTTTAGCAGCACACCAGCACTTCTTATCTATACTCTCCATTCCATGCCAAATACCCTTATCTTCATAGCAACTTTAAAATAATCACCATCAACACAACTTGCCTTTTTTTGTTCTATGTTAAGACACATGGAAAAAAAAAAAAAATCAACTCTCTGTGAAGCAAGCTAGGACTTTTACTACACCCACTCAACTTGATTGCCTCTGAAGGTTTTTGCAAGGTGCAGATGGACACCATAAAATGTTGATGTCCAGTGCTGAACAAATGCATACTGGTCCCCGAGCTAGTCAAAGTAAACACTTTATCACCAAATAAAGCAAATATCTGAATACACATGAAGTAAAGCAGCTGACTAAACCAGATTTTGTTCCACACTGTCACTTTGCAGAGCAGATCCGTAATTTAAACATTAACCTATTAACAGCTGACAAGCTGGCCTTGGAAGAACCTGGTAAAGTTATTCCAGGCAAAGCAAAAGTATTAACATTCAAACTCTCCTTTGACATATTACTGCCATATAATGATTCAAAAGCTTCTGCTGACTCATTTTATGACATCAAATCCAGCAACTGTAATAATCTTACTATCCACTCACAAGACAAAAGTGCTGTGAAAAAGTAATAAAAAGAAGAAAACAAATAAATTAAAAAATACTTTCCCAAATTCTCTCAACCTCAGCTTAGTAAATCATATTTAGAAATTAAATTACAGTAACAACCTGGGAGAGGTCTTGGGCAATTAATATCCAAGTCCCATTGAAAGTAACAGAAAACAGGTCCGTAAAAACTTCAACTACACTGAAAATATTAAGCTACAATTTTATCTAGATGACTGTAAAAAAAAAGCAAGGTTGCTGACTCTCCCCACATGAAACTCTGTTTCAAACACAATAGAGGATGACATGGAAGCAAATGTTTGTACATAGAAGGCTGAACTGCGGTTTTAATTCCCAGCAGTCCCTCAAACAGTTCTACTACAAAGCAAGATTTTGAAACAGCATTACCTTGTCCAGCACCGCTGTTCCAAAACACACCCATAATATTTAAACTTTCAACTGTCTTTCCTAACAACATACACAGTTAAGCATATTGACTGAACTCCAGTCTGTCTCACACCCACACTGAGCAGTCTCAGATGCAAACTTTGATGAGCTCCAGCTTTAATTAACCAGAATTAATGGTTACAGGTTGTCTTGACCCAAGAAGTAAGGAACCAAACACACTCATGGCCATATAACCACTGATAGCTGTGGTTTCCTTTTGTGATGAATCATGACTTGGTCATTTTACGACTGACTTTAAGTGAGTCAGTAAAAACAGGGTTTCATTACATAACTCTAGGACACTATACAGGAAAGAAGACAAGAATTAATCATTTCAAGCAGGAATACAAGCACTTTTGGCCCACAACAGATAAAGCATATCTAGAATGAACACATAAAATAAGGCTTTTATGTAAGAGTACTCCCTTTCATATCTCAGTGGAGTTATGACCTTCTGGTGGCTTTGCCAATGACTCATGCTAGTTTCACAATGAAATTATTTTCTCAAATGTCTGCAACCAAACCAAACTAACAGAAAAAAACACATTTCAAAACACAAAGTCAGATTCTTGATGAACTTACAAGGCTAGCAGGCCATAAAGGGTAAACTTCAGCAGTAGTAGCATAGTAGTGTAAAGGGCTCAGGACTCAAGTTCTAGCCATTTCCCTTCCTTCCAGGGATACTTCAGCAAGCCACTCCACTTCTCCACTTCAAGCTTTTGTTTGGAGAACCAATACTTCTCCATGAAAGCACTTGGCAATGTACTCACTCCCTGTTCATTATGTACCTGTTCACTGGCAAAGCAACACAAACTGAAAAGTCCTTCATTTAAAATAAGCACTGTCCTGGCTCAGGCCAGGACAGGGTTAATTTTTGGAGTAGCCAGGAGGGAACATGGCCAGGACCCAGAGGTTATTCTATACCACCTCTTATTATTGACAGCAGCTGGGGAAATGGAATCTCTTCCAGGGAGAAGGGGGTCCTTCTGGTCAAGAAAACATGGTGGAGGGAGATGTCCAGTATTGTCTGTTATCAAGGGGTTTTTTTCGATGTGAATCATTGATTTTCTTGCACCCTCTGTCATTAGTATTGTTGTTGTTAATATTTGTTTTCTTATCTCATTGCTGTTTCCAGTAAATTGTTCTTATCTCGACCTGTGATCTTGACCTTTTGTGCTTCCAACTCTCCTCTCCAGCATGCCTTGGGATGACTGACAACTTAAGAAGAGTGAAAAGAGAGAAAAGCTTCGTAAGTTACAGGACACTAAGATTCAACTCAACCCATTGAGGTTTCTGTGCTCCGCAAAAATAGAAAATGCTTCAACTCCTCTTTTTCACTGTTATTTTCATCTTGAAAACTCTCAGCTGTATTATACAACTCTTAACTATGTTATACAACATACAACGTTATTTAACAAACAAATGAAGCACCGGCTTGGGGGAGAGGGAAGGGAAAACGTGGCAGAGAGAGAGAGTGGCAGTGTGGTTTGGAAAGTCTCAGTGGGGTCACTGAGTTAGGTAGCAACATTCCTGAAAAACAACAGCACTGTTTAGCAAGAGCCAAAATTGGTGTTATCAAAATTATTCTTGCACTTCATATAAAACACAGCACCATATCAACTACTAAGAAGAACATTAACTCTATGCCAGTCAAAACCAGAACACCATGTCACCATATACTCCAAATTCTTAAGCTTTTCCCTAACTTTACTCCCAGACAATGACCCTTTTTACAGAACCAAGGTTTACAGTCACTAGACTGAAATATTGATTGGTTTTTAAAATCTTTACATCACACCTCTACCACAGCTAATTACTCATTAAGGTTTTCTGTGCTGTTGACAATTTTGAACTGTACACAGGACAATTTTTAAAAACTGTGTGACACCCCTGGCTGAGGGTGAGGGATTTTAGCAAAACAAACTCATAGGACAAATGCAGGCCCTATCTGACATAGATAACATTTTTAAAACATAATTTTAAAAAATAAAAATGCATGTCTTACTTTTATGCAGGAAAGTAAAAACACAAAAGACACTCCACACTACTACTTAAATAGGTTTTCTTATTTTACTCTGTCTACCAGTCATTTATCAGAAAACACTTGTTGAGTACTATGGTCAGATAACTGATACCTTTGAGTTACATCTAACTAAGTCAAGAGTCGACAAAGTCAATATACTTTTACTTCTGAAGGTTCTTCTATTAAATAACCACCTACCATTGCTCTAAAACAATTCTGAGTTAACAAAATGAGGGGAAAAAAAATCCCATTGTAAGAGTATAATCAGAATATATAATGAGGCAGACTCCATAAGAATCCATAAAGAATCACACAGATGTGTTACAGTGCACAACAGAAACCTAAATCACAGTCCTGGAAATGAAGAACAGACTGGATTCCATTGTATAGTTTCAACCTATTTCGTTTGTACCATTCAGTAATCCCTGGATTACAGAAAAACCAGTGAGACAGAATTGGATCATGTTAAAAGAATTGTTCTTATAAAGTAAAGTTTCTTATAAAGTAAAACATTACATAAAATATTAAAAGCATATGCAAGCCAGGAAAGATGCTCCACTACCAAATTAGCCAACACTTTAACAATTTAACACTTACACTTGTGTGATCTTTATAAAGCAGAAAACTACCAATTTGGGATTGCTAGAACAAGGCACAAATATGGAACCCTGGATTTATGGATTTAAAGTTTCAACCATAAACTGTACTGAAATTTTAATCAAAAAATACAACTTTGGAAGCTCTCCACTTGACAAAAATCAGTCTCAACACAATGGATACATTTACGCTTATAATTAAGTAGCTCAGGGGTTTTATCTGTAGTTTAGTCTAATGCAGAAAGCACATTTGTGTTCACCTACTTTAAAAAACATAGTAGAAGCTGTTAAATATGCTGTTACTGGAAACTGTATTTCATACTGAAGAGAAATTCTATTTAAAGGTTGAAGCTAAATAAAAATAGAAAAAAAGACCTGCAAAACAATCTGATTTTTTTTCTGTGGAACTAAAATCAATTTCACTAACTCTTCCTGATGGGCATTGCTCCGAAATTTTAATATAATCAAAAGACTGACAATCATTCTCTGCAAGAACTTAAAGTTTCTGGAATTATTAGCACAGATTTACTATATCCACTCTTTGTCGGCCCAGCAGTTAATAACACAGAGCCAGGCATGTTACGCTGTTTCAGAGCTGTAATGTTCACAGCATGGACAACTCGGTATTTTGCAGCATGCTGCACACACGCAGACAGTAACTCTGAATCAGTTACAATAAATTCATGAACTCTTCAAATGTCAACACAGAGCACTAAAACAGCACCATGAAGCATCAGCAAGCTTTAACTCTTCTAAAACTCCCTCATTCTAAATTATGAAGGTAAAAAAACTGTTTTTCCATGTAACTGGCTTCAACAACTCAACACTCAAACAATTCAAGTCATTCACTAAGACATGAAGGCATGAGTCGCTCCTAAAATGAGCACACTTTTTCTTTGTATACAGGCTTTACCAAAACACGTTAAGACAACTCTACCTAGCAAGAAATTGCAAAGATTGTATTGCCACAAACTCAGAAAATAAACTGAAGGAAAAAGAAGGAAAAAACACAGGACAAGAGACAAACAGTTTTACTGAGCTGGAGTATCAGCACTGTCAGGGTCAGCTAAAGCCAACAAGTTTATAGGTATTCATCTTTACCCACCATGTATTAATTAAGTCTCTGCACTGAGCAAGGCCAGTATCAGTGAGTCAAGAATGCAAATACTTGGTCATTGTTCTAACACTGAGCCAAATTGTGCTCAGCACAATCAAATAGTTTTCAGAGAATAAAAGACAAATGGACAACAGTTGCAATCAACTGACCTCCCAAAGTGGCTTTGTACTTGGTTTATGTTCCATACCAACCTGCATACTCACTGTTCTAGCTGCACAACACAGGATGACAGTAACAAATCTATTCTGCTGAAGTCTTCCAATACAGGAAAAAATCTTGACAGAAAAGTTGCAGACCTGATTTACATTAATAGAGCAACATAAAATATAATTTGTTTAGCCCTAAATTTGGTCCTGATAACATGAGACATTTTCCTAGAAAACCTAGGTTCATGTTCTGGCAGTATTCTGAAATGACTGTAAAGAAATAAACAACTCAATTCGCTAAGTTCTAATGTTAGCCACAGAAATATACTGAGCGAGTTCCTCTTGCTGGGTTTTTTTGAGCCTACAAGCTACTGGCCCACCTATCTCAGCTGTACAAACCACTTGCTGATCCCAGATGCTTTTGAACAGATGTGAAACTTGTCTGGTATTTGAGATTAACCTATTTTCAAAGGTGGCTCTAGAAACACTACATCTCCTGCTGATGTTTATTACTACCAATAGCTCATCTTCGCAGTTTAAGAGAAACAGCCAATATTAGTCACACTACAGAGACGCTGCATTTTTTAGTGCTGTTACACTGCCTGGGACTTCAATCAAATGGTCAGCCCAGCAGGGCAATCTAAATTCACAGGAATTAAGATATAACTGTAGATCTAATCTTCTAATAAGAGTTCCAAGAGAGGCAACACTCAGACTTTAAAGTATTTATGGACAACAAAGACATCTGAAGTAGCGTGCTCTGTTAATTCCCTAAACTCGCATGACTGCTTTCAGTAAAAATTCATGCTCTTGCTAGGTTGTACAACTATTTCAGTTTATGACAACTGTTTATTTGACAACCTGGCAGCTCCACCAGTATCCAAATCCAAAACAATCCTGTTAAAGTCAAATATATTACAAAATTCACAGCTAAAGTAAATCTGTTTATAATTTCCAAGGGGCCCAAACTAATGGCTGACTGCTTTTCAAGACAAGCACAATCTTCAAGTTAGATTCAGTATATGAATCTCTCTTTTGAAATATCCTAACAAAACAAAAGCCCCAAAACTGCAAAGACTTTTACAAAAACTGTACTGATGCTGCTCACAAATCTATGGAGAACAGAGAAGTGAAAAGCATCCCTTTCAGACTGAGATTGCTGGGAAAGCAGTGGACAACATTAAAAAGCAAACACAGTCATTTTACTTTCAGGAGAAATGCCTAGATCAAGCTTGCAGAGAGAGTAGCTCACAGCACACAATACTGCAGCTGTCAAAAGACAGAGAAGACAAGAGAGCAGTCTCAATGCACTGGCAGCTGGAGAAAACCTCAGTGAAACTCAGGCCTGGGACACTTCTAGCCCAAATGCTGATGCACAAAAAAACCCAAAAATAAAACCAAACTGAATCTAGATTAGACGTAAGGACAAAAAAAAATTGAAAGAAATATTAGCATTTTCTCTATTCACAGCAACTAGGTGAAACGAAAGTCTGACAGTCTAGCTGAAGTGCTAGCACTACATCTGAAATTTGGGAGCCTTTACTTCATCTTTTGAATCCTCCTCTATTAACCAGACAGTGTCCTTCAGCTCACACTTAAGGAATGATGTCAAATTCTGCATCTAGACATTGGTGGTGCTTTCAGACACATATCCTTTTTCTGATGAGGTCTGCAATACCAGTGACACCAAAAAAATTGTGGAATAGCACGAAGTTGCCAGATTTAGAGCCATTTCAAAGAAAACTGGGAAATCCTATAGAAAATGAAGGAGATTCTTAATCTAGCAATGTCTACATCCTTTACAAGCAGGAGACTCTGGGTTTCTACATTTTGATAGCATCTCTTCTATGACTTGTTGCTCTCTAATCTAAATAAATGAAGTTCTAGTCAATACTTGCATAGCAAACCTTCTACGAAACCAGAAGACTTGCAGGAAACAGTGTCCATGAATCAGGAGGTGTCCCTAGTTCGAGACAGACGCAGCTGGGGCAAAGACTTCCACAGGAACACACAGAATCCCTAATAGCTTGGTTATCTGACAGTAGTGCCATGCGTAACTACCATATCCGTAACTAGAACATTTAAGTACAGGAGACTACAGATTTTACAAACACAGAAGGCTATGACTTCCTGAAGTTGAAGGCGTACTGGCTGTTTTTAAAGACAGAGTTAGATCAAAATAACCACTGGAAATACAGAAATGCAAGTGACTGTATATGTTTTCTACAGTCATGTTAGCCAGCCAGTGAAACAACTACTACTAAACCCAGTCAGCTCGACAAGACAACTCACAGCTGGAAAACGAGGAAAGAGAAGGCTTTGGGGTGGCCTAATTGCGGCCTTCCAGTACCTGAAGGGAACTTACAGGAAAGATGAAGCAAGACTGTTTGCAAGAACATGTACTGACAGGACAAGGGGCAATGGCTTCGAACTGAAAGAGAGTAGGTTTAGATTAGCAATTACGAATAAATTCCTTACTGTGGGGGTGGTGAGGCACCGGAACAGGTTGTTCAGAGAAGGTGTGGATGGCCCATCCCTGGAAGTGTTCAAAGCCAGGTGGGATGGGGCTCTGAGCAACCTGGTCTAGCTGAACATTTCCCTGCCTACGATAGAGGAGCTGGAACCGGAAGATTTTTAATGTCTCCTTCCAACCCAAACCATTCTACAACTCAATGACTTAATGAACGAGCTACATCCACCTTCTTCTGCAGTGCAACAGAGAGAGAAGTCGGCGAGGAGGGTACGAGGTGGCACGTTTCTCCACAACCCCCGCTAGCCTCAGACGGCAGCAGTCCTCTCCCGGGCTGGGATCGGTGCTGGTGCTCACCCAA
>VZTF01008315.1:294230-304939 GCA_013397755.1 Cnemophilus loriae
CAGGGGGCCTGGCCGGCGGCTCCTGGCGGCTTCAGCCGAGCGCTCGCGCCGCACCCGCGACACCGGAAACGGCCCGGCCCGGCCGCCGCGCGCCGTGATGACGCAGCGCAACGGGGAAGTTGCTAGAAAGGGGCACCGCCCGTGCGCGCGCCCGGCGCCGCCCGCGCGCTCCCGAGGGGCTGAGCGTGCCCGCGGGGACGCGCCCCGGGCCGCGTGACTCAGCGGGAGCCTGTCTCTCGGCCTTCCCAGCTTCAGGCTGGCACATCCCTGCCCTTTGGCCGTCTCCAGCCTCCACAGACATCACTTCGTGAGCACACATCTGCAGTGCTGTGTCCAGTTCCGGGCTCCTCAGGACAAGAGGGGAGAGACGAGAGTCAAGGAGCTACTGGAGGGGGTCCAGCAGGGGCTCACAAAGACGGTTTGGGGTTTGGAACGTCTCTCGTATGAGGAGAGACTGCAGGAGCTGGGCCCGTTTAGTCTGGAGAAGACTGAGAGGGGGTCTCATCAATACATACAAACATCTCAAAAGGTGGGTGCCAAGAGGATGGCGCCAGACTCTTTTCAGTGGCACCCAGGGACAGGACAGGGAGCAGTGGCCATAAACTCAAACACAGGAAATTCCACTTCAGCCTGGGGGAGAACTTTCACACTGAGGGCGGCAGAGCACTGGCACAGGCTGCCCAGGAAGGTCATGGACTCTCCCTCTCTGGAGACATTCAAAACCCACCTGGACACATTCCTGTGTAACCTGCTCCAGATGACCCTGCCTTGGCAGAGGGGTTGAACTGGATGATTTCCAACCCTACAATTCTGTTACTCTGTGTGATTTTAGATTTTAGTCCTGTTCTTCTCTGTGTGCTTGAACCGCTTAGTTAAGATGGTTAAAAGTGGTACGTACTTTAGTGGTACACCTTTAGTGATGCTAAGGTGGTACTGTAAGTAGTAGACCAAGCCTTGTCAACAAACTTTATCACACTTTCACTGTGACAGGATCCAAGGGAATGGCCTGAAGTTGTGTTGGGGAGCTTCAGGCTGGATGTTAGGAAAAGGTTTTTTGCCCAGAGGCTGGTCTGGCACTGGAGCAGGCTCCCCAGGGAAGTGGTCACAGCATTTTTTGTGGTCGCTCACACCTGCTTTTGCTGGTGATTTTGTGGAGTGACATAAACCGCCCAGTTGCAACAGGCCCTCATGTGCTGTGCCAGGATCTTCCGCCCCCACAGGCGGCACAAGCTGACACAAGTCATGGGAAAGCTCCATATTTATTGTCAGATGCAAGGCATGTGTGCTTTGGATTTTCAGAAAATCCATGCAGAAGGTCACCAGGAGTTTCCCAACTAGTATCTGGGAGTGCAGGTGCTGGCCATGCAGCTGTGGTTTGCTGGTGCTCCAGTCCATAAGACATGAAGTGTTACAAATGCCTGTAGTGAGATGCAGGGGTTTGGTGCTGGAAGATCCAAGAAAACTAACTTGGCACAGTTTGTGAACTTACATCAATGAAATAATTCAATACCTGTTGCTTTTAAGTTACTTGGCACCAGCTAAAGAGTAGTAAATACTAGACATTTATTACTTTAAAGGTATTGCTAAGGAAGCATTCCATAGCTGGAAATCACGTCTTCCTCAAACTCGGACCAAAAAAACCTCAATCACAAATTAAATCTGGATTACCAAATTAAGCATTCTCCCCAAATATTCTTGCCTCTCAGGAAATTCAAGATGTCTGTTCCTGTTTTGGTGTAAAATGTATATGCAGCTTTGAACTGTAGAATCAAATGTCTTTTTTTGCTTAGATGAGAACGGATGTTTCCCACAGTAGTCTGAATCATGACATGATTTGCTGGTTTGGTCTGCTCTTGGGGTAACCTCTCAGAAGCCCTTTGTAGATTGGTTCAGCTAGTATTAAAAAAAGTGTAACACAGCATGGTAGGCTCCCAAACTCAACATTTTTACTAAAGGCATTTAAAACTTGCTAAGAGACCTTAAAACAGGAATACCGAAGATTGGCTGAAGGGAATTCTAGGTTTTGCTTGCTCTGGAGCTTTTGTTTGCTGCAGATAAGAATGATTACAGGCATATTCAAGCACTAAGCCTGCCTTTGGTCACACATGTTCCTTTTGCCCATTAGTTGTGACGCTACAAGGCGTTGACTTCTGCTTCAGCAGAACATGTGGGCACATGCCAGTGCCACGTTATCCTGTTGACTGGCAGAGTGAGGGACATCATACAGGAGCATTCTGCACTGCAATCAAGCAATGATTTCAAATAGAAATTAGATCAAAGATCAAGGAGATATTCCTCATCCCAGGCTGTTCATAGTTTATAGATACAGCTCATGCTGACTGTACCATTACATGAGCAGACTTTGTACCAGAGTAGCACAGCTTCTACCTGGTTATAGCTAGCAGAAGTTTACAAGTTAGAGGAATAATCATTTGTATTATTTACTGAAGTATAATTGTTATAAGTGGCAAGGATACTGAAAATTTATAGAAAATAACTTGGAAGTTATTGAAAGTTCTTAACTAAGCAAGGAGAGAACTTTAGCAAAGAATGTTTTTATCTTCATGTTAATTTTGGTACAGATAACAGGAATATGGGGTCTCATTTGCTAGAGCTGAAAGGGTCCAGATGGAAAATACCCTAAACCAGAACAACATGCATATGGGTTCTCAGTCAGATAGTTGAGAACAGAGCTTACAAACAGTGCATAGAAAATGAAAATGATACAGCAAAGAATTTTTGAGTTCTTAATCCTCTTAGCCTGATGGATTTTTAAAAACACTTCTCTCTTTCTTTCCTCTTGCTTTTCCTTTTCTTTCCCACTTTCTTCCACCTGTGCTTATATTTCCCCCTTCTAAAAGCAACTGTGCAACTTTTCTTCATTAATTGCTGATATTAAAAAACAGAATTCAGCATGTTTATTAGACAGACCAGCTTAATTTTTATGCCACTTCATTTTCCTCACCCATGATTACTGGTGTTTACTGCAGAAGTTCAGCTTAATTCCCAACTTTGACTAGACAGCTTCAATTCGGTATTTTTTTCCATAGTCAGCTGATGTAACCAATGCAAAGCCATCTAAACTGGCTTCAAACAAACAAACAAACTGAGAATGAACATGCAGTGACCAGACAGTATTTTGAATCAAAGTGAAAGTAGTGGCTTACATCAAGTTGAATCAAATTAAGAATATCAGTAAAAGGTTTTGAACCAGTTTGGCTGAATTCTGTTTAATGTTTTACCTGACATTAGTGACACAATCTTGAATTTAGACAAGGCCTCAGGAGGTCTAATGACAGTAAAACGTACATACAGTATCTCCAGAGTTCTGCAGTACATGATGCATAACATTCCTTGTATTTCTGAATATTCAAACAAAAACATAATGCAAACATCTGTGATTTATTTTTAATGTGAAAGGGAAGAGTATAGACTTCTACTTCCATATGGCATTAAAAAGATATTCTATACATTGTTTTGCGTTCGTGATTTGCCAGAACAAAGGTTAGGGCTGTTGTTTTAGACTCAGTTAAAGGGGTTAAATTAAAAAAGTTTTATGCTAAAGAGTAACTGGGTAGACAGCAATTATCTCCTGCTGTGGATAGGGAGGGGGCTCACTGTGCGGATACTCCGCCTTTAGTATAGCAAATCTCAAGCACATGTCCTTGTTAGGTCTGAACCAGAAGGCAACATCCTTGTCAGGTCTTCTATAACTCTAATAAATGAAATCATCTTGTCTCACTTTCAGTGGGATTTGTTTTTTGGTGATTGCTTTTCTAGTTCTTACCTAGAATCACCCATTCAAAAGTCTGAATCATCCCTTTCATTATCCTGATCCATTAGCAGGTGTTTTCCAATTGTACTCTCCAACTTTTGCCCTAACCCAAGTTATTTTTGTTAGTTTGATTCACAAAAATCATATTTAAAGTTTTGTAGTTGTCTTTAGTCATATCCATCCCAGAATTCTTTTCTCCAGCTCCTCTCGACATGTACACTGTGCTTTGGTCTTTCCAACAAGCCTCTTTGTCTCCCTAAACTCTGTTATGTGGAACTTTTTGTTTCGTTGGGAAAGTTCCTCTCATTTCAGAACTTTAACTGCCTATTTAAAGGTAGCACAGAATCTATGCAGTCTAAACTCTTTCAATATTCAGTAAATGGGAGCCTTTTTCTCTTCATCTTTGTTCTGGCTTTCTCACCTCGGCCTTAGTTATGAGGGTTTGATTTTTATTTTTTTTAGTAAACCTTTTTGAAAAAGAAAGGTTTTATTCTGTTGCGACACAATTTACAGCTTATTTCAAAGAAACGAGAACAGATACAAAATAGTGTTGAACATTTGTACAGAAAATCAGAAGAATAACAAAGCTGTCTATTGCCAGTTTACATACAATCACATTCTAAAGTGACTCACTGTGAGAAAATAATATCAAAACAATTGCTGAATTTTCCAGAGAAAGCATACGAGGAGTATCCTACCTGAAACAGATTGCAACAGCTACAAAAAAAGCTTTGTCTTTGTGAACATTCAGTTATTACAAATGTAAAAGGAACTAGATATGAGAAAATACAATTTATTTTTTTCCAAGAGACATAGAAAGAATTTAAGAGTAAGAACAACACAGAAAAGAATAAATTAGCTGACTGAAGAATTTCTGTCTAATTTATATTGGATAGACTAATTTTATAATGGACAGGCTAATACAGCAAGTGATGAACAGGGAAAGGAGTTATGTTGAATAATGAGAACTGTATTCAGCATTGCCCAAGTTAGAAATGTGTGTGTTTCTTTAACACTTAAAACCTCTTTTTTATGGACTTTTTTATGATGGAATCAACAGGCACTTCTAGAATCCAATTTTGGTTTCATTTATATAGAACTCCTTTTGTTAATCAGCAAGCATAATACAAACTAATTTTTAAGTATGTCAAACTCAATAGCACGAGAAACAACACAGGTTAGTTCTACAGTGGGGGTGGGCAAAGCTTTAACTAAATGTCCTGAAAGAAAAAAAAAAAACATCAAACCAAATCTGTCAAATAGGGATAGGTGGACAAATTAAAACTTAAAGGAAGATGAATTTATAGAATAGCAGGTAATCAGACTTTTGGATTTTGGCTTCTATTCTATAATATAGGATAATCAAATTACTCTCTCTGATGCCTTTTTGGGCTACCTAAAAATAGAGGCCAGACAAAATCAAGGGAATAAAAAGCAGTTATATTTATTGAAGGGCCTTTAGGTACNCTCCCCCCAACTCACTTTTGTTTACATTTCTCGGGGCCTGAGACAGTAAGGTGTCCTTGACTGCCAGGCCTAGAGAGGAATTGTTTTGTCTGAGAGAAATGGGGGAACAGTAGCTAACACTCGATATGGAGTTTAGAGTTATACACTAAAGAATTGTAAGATTACAAATACATGAAAAATATAAAAGCTAAAATCCTAAGGCATTATCTCTAAAAATAATCTAGCAATTTAATGGTACCCTGAAACAGACTGATTCATTTTTGTGAAAAGATAAATATCCTGGATTTCCTGATTCAAAATTGCTTACAAATACAAACATGTTGGAAAAGAAGTAACATCTCCAAGTTATGGGCAGTACTGATTTGATTAGATAAAAGTCTTGGTCTTGTAACCCTTGGTAAATATTTCCTGTGGGGCAGCAGATAATGAAAACACATACCACCTCTCCAAGTAAAGGGGGTTTAGTTTGAATCAGACTGGTAACAAAACATTACTTTTATTTTGATTACTTCATTCCACCCAGTAGCATTCTGTCTGTCAGGATATGATTATGCACACATAATAACACTTTACCCTGTGTGGTCACAGGGTCCACAGTTCTGAAAAGTGGCATCAGTACCATCCTGAAGATATGGTATTTCAAAATGATTTTCAAAGAGTTGGCCAGAAAACAAACAAACAAACAAAGGTAGGACAAACAAACTGGTGAAGCAACAATAAAACTTCCAGCATTATTATGAAATCTGAATAATTGTGGACTGTTAGCTACACTTTCTCATTTCTTTGAAAAGTCCTTTTTCACTGTTAGCATCTTCATGGAAGTAGTTTTCAGAAGTCAGTAATAAGTTGTACCACCATTACAGATTCGTGGTATCTTTATTAGTAAAGACTTTTGTCCCAGTTCCCTCTCCTGCTGCCCACCCAAGTGAAGTGCTCTCTTCACACATACTTTGCTTTGGAAATGGCTTAGTGCTACAATGTGTGAAAAAGAAAACAAACAACTCTGTTAAGTCTTCTTTAGACTTACAGGTATTTTGCTTTGTCTACTCCTTAGTCTCTTCCCTGGTTCTTTCCCTCCAACTTCCGTGTTCTCTGCTTGTTTCCCAGGTAACTGACAGAGGTTTTCCAATCTGCTTCTAATCAGCCAGCTCCTACTCATAGTTTAACATTCTGTAATGTTCCACTTCAGCAACTATCTCTAGGTAAGATCGATCCCAGGATTTAGCACTGCATTCAGTGCGGCACAAACAGTTCTGCATTTTTGTAGCCATATTGCATTCAGTGACAGTTAACATGGGACAAAAGAAATGTTCCAGCTTTGTCTTTGTTGTACAAGAGGAATTGCTTATTCCTAGGCAAGCTCTGGAGAATGACACATGGCACTTAACAGGCAGGGAGGAGCTTTTTCTGTGGTAGTTGCACATGTCAGCATCTGCATTTTGCAGCTGAAAGCCACGTAGGTGTAAAGAAAACACAGACAATAAAATTTTAGAATCACAGAACGGTTTGGGTCAGAAGAGACCTTTCAACACCTAAGTCTGTTATGTGCTGTCTTGGCAGTCCCACTGCTAAGGGCAGGGACATCTTTCACTAGGTCAAGGTGCTCAAAAGCCCTGTTCAGCCTGACCTTGAACTCTCCCATGAATGGGGCATCCAAAACCTATTGTTATCCAAAACCTATTTCCAACCAATTTGTTTTCTTAAATTCTACTCAGATTTTCTTGCATTTAAGAGCTACATATTTTTGGGAATATTTCTGTGCATTCAGTCCAATACTGAAGTAGTTAAAAAAAAAAAAAATCAGTATTTTCTCACGTTTAAGAGAAGTTCCTTTAAAGCTGCAGTTTAACAAGAATGGAGACCTGCATTGTGTTGTATTTTTTCCTGTTACGTACAACTGAAATTGGAAATCTGATTCACCACCAGGAAGAAAAGATAATGTTTGTTAATAATTACACAGTACTGCTATTCACCGCAGTGGCTAAGGAAAATTACCTTCTGTTCGTGTTTTCAGTCCATGTTACCATTGTCTAGATAGCATCTAAAGCAAAACCCAAAAAATTTCCATGAGGAATTGGCACTGTAACAAAGTCCAGTAAAGCAGTATAGAATTATTTTAAATTATTTTATTACTATTTTTATTCATTGCTTAAGGTACACTGAGCAGACTGACAGATTGGGAGTTCTCTGATACTTCAAAAAGCACTTTTACTTGTAGTTAGTAAAGACATGAACTTTGTTAACAGCTGTTTTCACTTGAATTCTTCAGAAGCAACTTCTGCTTCCTCTTGACTGGATAACTTAACACCAACACTGTTATGTTAAATGAAATTTATCAGCAGATAAGTAACTAAAAGTTACAACTTCTCCGAGTGGCTGACATAGGTAGGCAATGTGGTTTTATAGCATTGGTAACTTGCAACATGAACATGGTAAAAAGTTATCAGCACTTCACATTGTGCCCTTTCTATTCAAAAAGTTCACTAGCTACAAAAACATCAGAGGTACTTGCCATTACTCTTGTCTGAGAAGGTGCTGTTAATACAAGGGTCACCATTCTAACTTGTGTATCCTGGTAAGCAGTCTAAACTGAACCATGACAAATATGAAATTACTCATATAATGAAAGACAGTCAGCAACTACACTAGTACAACACACAAAAGACATTCTACAAATTTGACTGCAGTATACAAACAAGGATTTTATTATTTCTAAAGCTCAATTAGAAATTATGATGTGATTTTACTACATTGTATAGCAACACATTTCATAATGGTCTAAAAAGAAAAATAACTAAATGCAGAGTATTTCTTATAAAACTTGCAAATATATGCATGGGAAAAAGCTGGAAATTCATGGGGGTCTTCTCCCTTCTTCGCACTGCTACAATTTCCCAAGGATAGTTGTTTCCCCACATAGATACATATCCTAAACTACATGCTTCTTTGTATATTAGACACAGAATAATCTTTCCCACACTCATTTATAATCCAGTCTCTAGAATATTCATGTTCACAGTTTAATAGTGTACTTTATAGTAGTGAATGTGTAGGCTCATTATCTTGCCTAGAGGGAAAGGGCTGAGCCTTAGTTCACTCTGAGAGCAGAGGTATGTGATCGGCATCTCTCTGTAGGAAGGCATGGCACTGTCTGAGTGGAAAGAAACAGAAGCGTCTGTTGGGAGGAAGAACCAGTCCTGCTGAGCCTTAAAAAGAAACACCAACAGGCCAAGAAGGCTGTAGTGTGCATGTGAGGTATTGTGGTGGCATTGAAAGGTATGAGACAACAGAAACAGTGATGAAACGGAACCTTCTTTTCTCCTCCATGTGAATAGCTCTGTTGTACATCTGGATTCTGGCAAGAAGGACATGGAACAATTAAAAACTTATACTAACAGTTGGTTGTTGATTTTTGTTTGTTCAGCTAGTTGGGGGTTTTTTATGTCAAACCACAGAGTCACAATAGAAAGCACTTCTTTTTCCCCTTCAGGTGTGTAAATGCTCTCTTTCAGCTTTAGTAAGTAAATAGCTAAAGTAAGTTAGTAACTGAAAGTGTGGCATTTTTCATTGACCATCTCCCAGAAACTTTCAAGAAATCAAATGCATGGCATGTAACAAAGCTGTTAGTTACAATACCATTCACATGCTTTCAGATAGCGAAGTTCCTTTGTCTTAACCATAACAGTTTGAGGTTGTAGATGCTGAAATTACGTTAAAACCCAGAGAAAAAAGAACAAGAATTTAAACCACTGGCACACCACTGCTACAGCTACAGCTATAAACAAATGTCTCTCACTTGAAATGCGGGTAAAGGTAGAATATATACCTGAAGAACAGTTAATTCAGTAAAAATACGATGTTTTACAGCCAGCGGACATAGTTCTGTGTGTTCACCACTCTTCAAATGGTCTGCTGATAATTGCATAAATATTATCAGATACTATGCTTACATTTAGTGGATGACAGTAATTATTCAGATGACTCTCCAAGGAGGCCCTTCAATTTCTTCTTCAGCTCTCTGCTGGTTTTCTTATAGAAAAATAAATCTTTTTCCAGTTGCTGGATTTTTACTTCATACCCTTTCAGGGTTTCTGCAATACCTTCATTATTTTGTTCTAGGAGAAATAAAACTAGTTTAAGAACCAAGTATCAAAAATCAAGATGCTCAACTAGACAGAGTATCTTGTTGGCACTGCTTGCAATGTGCATGTTTTAACTAACATAAAATAAGATCAAAAAGGCTATGCCAATCTCACCTTTTAGTTGTAATAGTATTTAGAAGATCAAGATCAACAGGACCAGTATCTTACGACTTACCAATATCAGTAAATTCAATATGACAATACAACAATTCTGATACTGCTTTAAAAAGATACTCAATTTTCCATTCACACGGGTACCATGTATCTGTTCCTTGGCATCCTACATAACATTAGAATTAGTGACAGCCAAAATATCTCTCTGAACCTTACTCTTTTTTTTCAGTTGGAATACAGTATTTCTCTATTAATGACCAAAGACAATACTTGGTGTATAATCCCCACCCAAGAAGAAAATACCTTTGAAATGATTCAATATAAACTGTATTTTTTTCTCGTGTTCTTGGCGCTGGTGAGTCAGCTGCCTGTCACACTGCAACTTGATGTGTTCAAGTGCGGATTCTAATTCACGCATCATGTTTTTCTGGTGTATGGACTTCATTTCCTGTTCTTCAATCTGCACTTGTAATTTTCGTTCAGACTCACGAAGGCCAACAATCTTAGAAAGAAACACACTTATTTTGACTTATCAAACCATTTTAAGAAAATCTTTTACCCTTCAGCCTAGTAGATTAAAACATACAAAAGCAATGGATCTCTTCAAGTCATTAAGCTTGTACTAGAAATAGACTTGCCACTGCTACAAGTTGACACTTCAGAACTGAACTGCATACATTTAGATCACATGGACTAGTGGATTTTTTTAATACCCTGTGCAAAATTTAAACTGAAAGAACGTTGCTTTCCGGATTGTGAATAACTTCCAACTTGCATCCCACAGACAACTTTTTTACAAAATTACCAAAAGTTCACCCAAGGTCACAAAGACACCATGTCCTAATGCATTTAATATTTATGTTTCCAGATGTCAGTATGATTCGTAAGCATGCAGCTGCACACACTGCAGAGAGTGTATGCAATATCAGTTTATACTGGTGTCGTGGTTTGACACTGCCTAAAAGCCAGGCACTCGCGAAAAACTCTTCACTCATTTTCCTCTGCTATAGTTGAGCAGAGGAGGGGGAAAGAAAAACTAAAAGGCTCATGAGTTGAGATAAGGACCGTGAGGAAACACTCTAAGGGCAAAACAGTCTCAAATTTAAATGGTATAAAGAAAAATTTATTAACATAATTAAAAGAGGATAATGAGAACTGAAATAAAACCTTTAGAACACCTTTTCCCCCCCTCCAGCCCCTCCTTCCTTCCC
>VZTF01008315.1:305336-331965 GCA_013397755.1 Cnemophilus loriae
CCATGCACTTCATGAATTACAGGGAAACAGTTTGTTGTATTATAGTCCTCAGCACAGCTTGTAGAAGAATCTCACCTCCGACATTTGGAGCACTTCCTCCCCCTTCTTTTCACTGACCTTAGTGTTGCCACGTTGTTCTTCTCACGTGTCTTCACCGTTTCCTTTATGCTGACTCGGATGAAAATTGTTGTCATTAGGTTCACTTGTTCTCAAGTTCTGTCAATTAAAAAGTTCTTACAGGGTTTTTACAGTGCTAAAAGGTTGATCTTGTCTGGGCTCCACATCGGGCAGTTACTCATCATGCCCCTCGCTGTTGGCCACGTGGTCACTGCTTCTGCCGCGTGGGCGGTGCTCCATTCAGTGCCTCTCTTCATGTAGGGAGACGAAAAGGAGAAGCCGCTGCTGCCCTTCTGCCTGTAGCATGGCTGGCTAAAAGCAGCCAAGCAGGCACAGTTGGCTGCGGACCATGCCGAGATGGCTGCAGCTGCGCTGGGGAAGAGAAGCCACTACTGCTGCGCCTGCTTTTCTGTCCATGGCGCGGCAGGCTAGAAGCAGCCAAGCAGGCACAGTTCACCACTGGCCATGCTGAGATGTCAGTGGCCGCGTGGCTGTGGTGGCTGCGTGGCCACCACAGCACCAGGATGGCCCCGGCTGCGGTGCCTCGCCACCTCTCAGAAAAGAACTGCATGCGGTTTTTTTCCTTCTTAAATATGTCATCACAGAGGCATTACCAACTTCTCCAATTGGGCCAGCAATATGTTCATCGTCAGAGCCTTCAGAGATTGGCTCTGCTGGACATAGCAGAAGCTTTGAGCCGCTTTCTCTCTCAGAAGCCACTTCTGAGGCTTCCTCTGCCCCCACTAAAAGCCAAGCCATGTTAAACCAACACAACTGGATTTAGGAAAAAGACAGTAGGAATAGTAGCCTGAGCTTTATGAAGCTTTCTGGAAGCCTGCAATCAGGAAGAAATTGAATACAACACCACTATTTAAACATGCTGTTTCTCTGTAAGTTAGCAACACAGAGCACTGCAAAGGGGCAAGGTAATTTCCAGATTTGCAGCACCTTTCAAGCTAATGACATCAAAACAAGACATACAAAGTTAACCCACAAGTATCCTATTTAAGTTAACATAAAAATAAAAAATAATTTAATAGCAGGTCTATGTAACCTGAAGATATATTTACCAAAAGCTTCTTAAATTTATTTTTATTTCTTGCCACCATCTCAGTATCTGGAATAGTAATAGAAAATGGGATAAAATATTATTTGTTAGCCAAAACAAACCTTGTTGAAATAACTGATGATGATAGCCCTGAGCTCAGCAGCAGACAGGGAAACTAGTTTCTCTATTACATTACGCTTGCTCTGTGAAAGACTCTGAGATGACCTAAGTAAGTGCTGGCGATTATGAATACTTTCATTCTTGTAATCAATTGCAGCTACCAGGGCTTCAATTCCTTCTTCTAGCTGGAAAAGAACATGTTCTTCCTACAGAGAAACACATGAGTGAGATCTTTCAAAAAAACCAACCAACCAACCAACCAACCAACCAACCAACCAACCAACCAAAAAACTCAGATGTCTTTAACTTCATTCTCAAGAGCAAAACTAAACTTAATGGTAAGATGAACTAGTTGTAGCACAGCCAGTAAAGTGGGGAAAATAAGAAGGAGAGTGCAAATCTAGAACATTCGTCTTTTTCTGCCATAGCACTCTTACCACAATATAGAGGCTGATCAAACAGCTCATCACAAAACCAGAAGTCATGTTTCTCTTTTTATCCTTCCCTCATCCTCACCACAGTTTGACTTCTGCTATTATTTTTTTATTTTTGGATGTACTAGTTTTCTGTTGGATTAATGAATTAATCAGGTCAGTAAGGAGTTTGGTGACCATGACTTGTGTAGGGAAGTGGCAGAAATGCATGGCCTGAAGCACCGTGGATTTTGATGAGTGAGGCAAGTAGGGATCTTTCTGGACCATTATCACCTCAGCCATAATCTCATATTGCTTCTGAAGACCTAAAAGTAATCTGTGATTTTATATGAATTTATTTTATCTTCAACATAATGATACTGATGAACTCCAAGTAATGGGTCATCCATGTAATATGAGTTATTTTCGCTGTAAAAATATCTAGTCCTTCAGGTAAAGTTTGCTTTTTTACAAGATTCTATGAAAAAAAGCAGGGGGCATCACTATGTGAATACATTGCTTGTTCTGTATCCTGACATTAAAATACGTGCCTGTGATAAACTGATGAACTTCTAGTTCCCTTACTTCTCGTTATACAACTCTGAGAGGAATAGAGTTTGGCAAGGCATTATGTGACTTATGTTCCTCTGATCTTAAACTTCATTCACGAGTACATAATTGGTGCTATCAGAGTAGTATTCTAAAATTGCCATTTACAAAAGTACCCAACTTCTGCTCCTTATCTGATATTTTGAGACATTTTAGGTTCTGACTGGAATGCTTTATTATCAAACAATACATAAAACCTGTATTTATCTCAGAGGTGCTTACTTACTTCAGTTGACAACACTTTACCATCTTTCAGTTTCTCATCCATACTATTTCTCCTTCTGAGCAGCTGATCCCTTTCCATTTGGAGAGCCTGAATTTTTTCCAAAATGTCTGACTTGTCTTCAGTGGTGCTTTCCTGAAGCTGCATACTTTTATCACACAGCTCCTGATCCATCATACTTAAGCGGGTAGACAATTTCATACTATCTTTGTTTAAAGCCTAAAAAAAAACCACAGCAACCACAGATATAAAAATGAGAGACTCCTTTCCAGTAAGAAAAAAGCAGGTGACACTGTCACGTTCTGAAGTGAAAAAATTGCTTGTTTCTTGCAATGAGACCTCATTTACTTTGAGTGGACGGATATCATAAAAAAAAAAGCAAAACAAAATGCTCCACATGCAGTTTTCTACATAATAAAAATTAAAGGCGCTAGTCATTATATGTAACAATGATACTTAGTATTCACTTTTTCTACTGAAAAGTAAATATTGCAAGATATTTCCCTGCTATGTTCTCTCGATTGCAAAAGGACTGAGTCATATTCATAAATAGTATCTCATAGATATAATATCATATAATGCTCTGTAATAACAGGATTCCACAGTTCAGAATTGTTTTGGTTCGGTTGGTTTGGTTTGCTGTTGAAGTTCTGGGGAGAAAAAGTGAATAAAAATGATTGTCTGTGTTAATTACATTTTAAATGTCAATTGCTCAAGCTACCTAATATCTGCACTACAGTGGTAGAGACACAGGAGGTCACTTGGCTTCAGCTTCCTCTGCTGTCTTATCTGCCTTCCTCCACCACCAGACTTCCAGTCAGCCTTATGACTGTAGTGAGTTTTGTGGTTTTTTATTAAATCACCTGGCTAGATCTCAGTTTCTTGATTTCCAGGTGGCTTTTCTCTTCCAATAATGCTTCTTTTTTCGCTACGATGGCTTCTCTTTTCTTTAAATCTTCTTCTAGTTCTGCTAACTGTTGGTGCTGTTGAAGAATTCTTTCCATTTCTTCATCCAGCCACTTCTTCTGCTCTTCTAATTTCTAAAGTTTCAAGAGAGATCCAGAGAGCATTAACCAGGACATTGTGAGTCAGAATTTTATTACTATGTTTTACCTTTCTTCAGAATTACTGATAAAATTGTGGAAGAGATTAACATTTCTAATGCCAGTATTAATCTGCAACAGAATCCTTACTCAGAATACTACAGAAAATGGACTGACTTAAAAAGGGCCTCAGCAGTGTCACATTGCTGCATCTCATATAAACAAACTTGTATCAGATGCAGTATCTTTTCCAAAGAACATCTTTTTTAAAACTAGTTATATAAATAGATGTCATCTACCCAAGCACAGCAACTAGGCTTAGATGGTACCATGAGAATTCAGGTAGCCCACCCTCTTTGCATTTTTGTTGCCCAAAAACAGTTCTTTGTGGAAAAACAGTAAGTGACATGAAATAATGATGTTGAAAGAATAAAAGACAGTAAATGACAGCTCTGATCCTGCTGGCATGGTCAATTATAAATTTATTCTGAAGCCACAGTTTATCAGCGGATATATTCCTGTTAAGGCTAAAAAGTTTCCTTTATTTAACTTTGAAAATTTCTTTTCACCTTTAAAGACTTAGGGTAATTCATGTTCCAGAGTCTACATGTGAAATAATGTACATTGCTACATAGGATACATGCTTTTCTAACCCTGCTATCAAAAACCAAAACCAGAAACCACTGTCATTTCTGTGCGAGTATAAACCAAAACAAGATAAAACACCTGAACAACCCATGAAACACTTAAAACACAGCACATCACGGTCACCCTCAAACCTACCAGACAACCAAACATGCTGAATTCACAGGTTTCTGAATCAGTACTTTTGACAAATTATAGGGAAAAAAAAAAAAAAAANCTTTTACAAAATAAAGAGAAAAAAAAAAAAAAAAAAGAAGACACTAAAGGCCCTCCTTTCTTTCATTCAAAAGGTGTAGAGTACAAGAGCTGCTCGGCTGTACTCCTAGTTTTTGCTACAGCAAACAAAAAAGAAGACAAAACTATGATGGAATACTCTTCTTCCAAACAGTTCACAAAAACAGATGACTAGGGGTGAAGAAAGATTTTTTTATTTCAAGGGTCACATAGATTTGGAATAGATTAACTACCTGTAGTTTCTGTGGAGTTCCCACTGAGTTATTTTTCTTCTTTTTAAAAGCAGCAATTTCTTTATCCTTAAGTTTAAGGATCTTCTGTTGTTGCTCCATCTTAACTTGAAGCTCCTGTGAACAAACAAAAAGCACTCTTCTTCCTACATCAGTCAGTCAAATACATTTCATGTGAGAGTCCCCACAAGATATAATCTGAAATACTGACCCTAAATTTATTTATAAAATTGCAATTCAGAACTAGACATCAGGTAATAAAATGAAGAAAAAAAAAAAAAAGCTGAAAGGCAAAATGGAGATTAATGTAAAATGTTTACAGACAATTTCTTTGGTGCATTTATCAAGAAAGTCATCAAGTCATTATTGAAAATTAGGGAAAGCCTGGTAGTGTAGTTTATTGGGGAAGCAGGGGCAAAAATTATTCATCCTATTCTTTGTCATAAGGAAACAGGAAGAATCCTACTTTAATTTGTTGCTGGTCCTGCTGAAGCTCTGCTTCAAGTTGCTTCTTCTTTTCAGTCTCCTCACACAGTCTCTTCTGTATCTGGGATTGCTGATGCTTCATCTGAGCTACTTTCTGCTCAAGTTCTCTTGCTTCTCTCTCACTTTGGTTAGATAATGAAGCCAAATTCTTGGTGTCTTGCTGCTTCTTCTGTAAGGCCTGAATGTTCATGTCAAATTTCAGCTTAAGAGCAGGAAAACTTGTAACTAAAATATGACTCAGCTTCATTCTTTATTTCACTGAATTCTTAGGGTCAAGCAAGATTTACTAACTTCTGCCCAAACAATCACTTGTTATTGCTGTAGTTTCTGAGCTATCTAGTAAAGTTGGCACAGGCAGAATTAAACAACATGAAAAGGTACAGTTCATGCTTGGCAATACAGTGAAAGTGCTAAAATCTAACAGAAACCACAGTTCTGGAAAATTTGCAGAGACACAGTGGTGTCAGAATGCTGGTCCTGTGCTCAAGTCAATAAGCAAACTACCTCTTTCTGTGTAGAACTTTTCTGACCTGCCATTCTAGGATCCAGAGGCACAGACCACCTAAGCTGGCTCTGCACAGAATATTAACTTAGATGTAGCAGAACTTAAAATAAGAAGGTCAGTGTCAAACAAACATGCTTGTGTTGGGCCTGATCTTGCAAAGCATCACAGGGATTTGCTTAGAGCTAGAATTTATATTGTATTTTCATAAAACATCAATTTTATTTATGGCAGGTAGTAAATTTGTAATACCCTCTCTTGGATAAGTACTATATGCAATGATGTATGGACATCTCATATCTCCCACTACTTTCTTAGCTTCTTACATACCAAGAATATATTTCATGTATCTAACCAAGCAGATGTTAACCAGGGCTTTGAGTATAATAGTATTAAGTTTCTTGCTAGCTTACTTCAATCCAACCAGCTTCCAATGTGTGAAACTGGTAAGAATTTTACAAGCAGAGTGTTAAGGTTCAGATATGACAGTGAGACAGAGATTTCCAAATCTTAATAATCAGATCAGAAATACCTGCACTTTCAACTTAGCTGCCTCCATCTTCTTCTGGCACTCTTTTTGTAACATGAGTTTCTCAGGAATGTCTCTCAGCTCTTTACTGTCCAGCTCCTGAAGCTGCTTTTGCGTTTCAGCCAGTTCTCTTTTGGCCTGCTCAATTTCTCGCTCCAGTTTAGTTATCTTCAAAGAATACTGCCTGCTTACAGACTGAGCATCCTTACCTTAAAGACAGCATATATTAATAGTTTAAAAACAACATGATAATAACATGATAATCAGTTGAAATGTAATACTCATTTTTGGAGTTGAAACATGACTTTGTTCTGGCTAAGTCGGTAATTTCTGATACATTTTCCAACACTAAAGGAACCTGAAGTTCCCTTCTAACTCTGAAATGGAGATAAAGAGAGTCCTAAATCTGAACGTTTCATGAGTCACCTCATGCCACCAAATAAAGTGCCATTTGGGTGCCAGAGTTAAATTCTTTTGCCTACTGTAGATTTTGGCAAAACGGCTCTCCTGTATTTCATAATTTTGTTTGGTTTTTTTCCCCAGAAGAATATGCCATTTATTTATTACTCAACTTTCAGCTTAATAATTAGTAAATAATCTTGGGTTGTGTTTCTACTCTGTGACTTGTTCTGTTCGGGCAGTCTGGGATAGCACAGAATCTCTCTCAGACAACCTCAAGAGAAGGTAAGCAAAGGAAAAGAGTGTGATTGAAGGGGCTGAGGAAAGAGATCCTTCCTGTCATCACAAGGCTAGTTTCTGTATCAAGACAGATGTGTAAGGGATGTAGGCTACCAGGGACACTGACTTTTTCCTTCATCCATTTCTGACTCCCATTTCTCTACTGTAATAGAATATAGAAGATACAGTGATGTATCTTCTCTCCTATCCCAGACACTATGCCACAAATACACATCTACAAAGAGATCAGTAGCACTCACCATACATTAGAAGTTACACTACTGTTGGATAAAAGCAATAATCAACAAAGCACAAAAAATATTTAACAAATAATCTTCATATCATAGTAGAGTAAGCCGTAATCAAAATTTACAGCCTTCAGTGCAATCATAGCAAGTAATTAGCAAAATTTATGAATTTTTAGGTTGTTAAAAGTATTCTTGTCTAATATAGTTACATACAGGACTTCAGGTTTTCTGTGCCTTTTCTTTTGTTTCTGAACATCTTCACTCCCTACAGTATCCAGTATCCTTACAGTAGCCAGTTACCTGTTCTTACTAACTCCTTAATAAGTTCCTCCTTCCTTTTGATATTAAGTGCAAGTTCTCTTATTTTTTGCTCAGCCTCAGCAAGTCTCAACTCTGAATTCTTTAACTTCTGCATGTTAAAAACATGGATTTTCTGGAGGCTTTCAATCTCTTCACCTTGAAAAAAACAAAGCAAAATAGAGTTATAAGATCTGGAATACATGCTGTATTCAAAAGGTAGTGGTCTGCAATATTGACTGTGTGCAGTTCTTCCATATGAAGTAAAAGAATCAAAAGGAGAGAAGAGAGCAGAGTATTGTTCCCTGCCATGTGTCTAAAGAAGAAAAGAAAGGATGGTATGCACTTGCATTTCAAGACCCTAAGTCTGAGGAAAAATATTCCAGAAACCACTTCAGTAATTCTGGTAAGATAATAGCATCTATTTTCTTTCATTGAAGCAGCATTGAAGCTATCTAACTAGCTTTTTGATAAGTGAACTGCTTTCTGACTAGCAGGTATTACTTACAGGTTACTAACATCAGTTTCAGAAAGGGAAAGAAAAATAGAAATTGGAAAACCTACACTGAATTATAACCAAAAAAATATTTGTAACAAATACACATATTTTGCTGGGAAAACTAATTAAGTGTGCTAAAGACATTATTGCATATTCTGATACTGTAGTAAGATTTGCTCTTATGACTTCCATTATACCTGTGGTTGTGTCAGTTTGTAGCGCAGATTTGTTGGACAAACCAGACTTGTCTGCTTGACATTTCATGTCACTTACATCAGGAAGGAAGCACAGAGAAGCATGACTTTGTGTCCATGTTCGGTTTATGGAACGCCTATGGAAGAACGATAAACATGCTATTCTGAAACTATACAGAGATTTTTTTTGCTTTAAGCATCATGCAAAGTAGATGATCTTATCAGAGAAGAATCTCAAACTTACAAAAGCATTTATACCTTCTTACTCATCCACACCACTCCCACACACACTATCACCCAACTGCCCAATCTTCAAGGTAGACTCTCACCCCAAGCAAGGATTGTGCAATCTTTGCTAAACCTACATTTATTAAACTTATTTTGTAGTATGCCCAGTTGGTTCCACAGGTTTACTGTAAGTATCATTACAGATGGTCTCATATCATGGAAGAATTAGGCAGTAATACTATCTTTGCTATACATTTTTCTGTAACAAAAGTTAAAGAACAACAAAAAATTACTTATAGGAGGCTTTTTCTTCACTGCCTGTATTGTCTTCCTCTTCATCACTCTGATCAGAGAGGTGGTGGTGAAGGACTTTATCTTGATCTTCTAACTTGCTCAGTATCATCTGTCTGCGAACATGGAATTCTGCCATTATCTGGGCCACGGACAAGACAGGGGGGCTGGTATACCCCTGTCAGAAAGCACATGAAAATAGTGATGGGTAAACACACTTGCAAAAATTTAGCAATTCTTTACTCATATTTTGTTATAAATAAAAGTGGGAAATTCGTGCTCAAATATGGAATATCGAAATATGTGCTAAAGTTAAGTTGTAACCAATTTTAAAACAAACAGAACTTGCCCAAGGAGAAATTGTAACCTCAACCGAGAGCTGATTTACATCCCAAAAACAGAGCTACAGAGAATAACGGCTCATCAAGAAAGCATTGAGCTGGCTCCTGATATCTGCATTTTCACGGAAAACCCGCCAGCAGGACTGATTAACGATCTCCAAAAATCCCTTCCCTGCTCAGGTGTTAACAACCGGATCGAGAGCCAAGATACGGAACATCATGAGCCATCAGATAACATCCTCTAGTGATGAGAGATTAATGAAGAACAGGTTACGTTTTGTCCACCTCAGTCTCGTGAATGGCATACATCATGAATATGCTGATTGGCAAGAATAATACCCAAGATCCGGACTTTATGGGCAAAACTGTATATAACCAAGCTGTTGGAAGCAGCCGTTGTGAACAGAGGGAGGTCTGATGCGATAGAGGTCAGATCTGTGTTCACCCAGTTCCAATCCTGGGCTTGGCACTGTCTCCTTTTCGATCGTGGCATTGTTTGTTCGAACCCTCGGACACGAAATAAATTTTATACTTGTTTTTATCTTGAATTGGGCATATTTATTTATAACATATTTTAAAAAATATTTCACCACCTGAGCTTGTAAGCAAAATTACACAGTTTTTCTATATAACTCTGAATATCTTTGTAACAAAAGGTTTTGCAAGAGCCTAGAGGACTCGTTCCAAACATGAAAGAGGGCACTGTTAGCAATTCATTATCCCATGTACTCAACATATTGGTAAGAATAATAATCCATTTTTTATAATGTTTCATACTTGAACCCTCAAAACCCCCAGGAAACCAGCTGAGGGGGTGAAAACATGAGAGCCATAGCACTTGTAGGTGGGAATTTTAAGCCTAAATATTTTGGATAATTGTGGCATAACAAATGTTACAAAACTAATATGTCAGAGTCTTCAGTGAGAAGTTAAGCAGCTGCATCTGAGAAAGCCACCATATGTTATCATGTCATGTCTAATCATTGGCCTATAATCATTACAGTGTAAAAGGGGGAAAATTTGGGTAGACCTTACCTTTTGGATCTCTGACCCTGAAGGCAGGTGAAGGCGGCGTAGCAGGTTTTTTGAGAGTGGGACGCTGTAGGGCCTCCTAGCAAATGCCATGACAGCTGGCCCATCTTCATAAGCATTTGGGAAATCTAAAGCTTTCACATCTGTAAACTTCTCTAATTTCAATTTTAGCTGATCAATGAGCATGTGCTGTTCCACCATTTTCTCAGTCTCATGGGGAAAAAAAACAAAGCAAAAGCAAAACTGAGCTCTGTATCATATTCACCACTTCTAATTCCTCACAAAGGTAATGAATCTTGTAAATCGCACACTGACCTTAAATTATTCTGCAGGGCACCAGGCAAATTCTGCAACAAACTGAGAATTCTATGACATATCATCAGTCTCAGCCCCCCCACTCCCCAGTCCAGTAAAGTTTAAACACATTTTTGTTCAGAAAGAGCTACCCCAGTGTCCTGGGCTACGAGAAGAAGTGCCAATGTGGGGTGTAACCAAATTGAGAATTCTATGCCATTTCTGACAAACTAACAATGGGTCGTTTGCAGCTGGTACCCAGTGCACCGCTGACACCTCAGGCTACAAGCTGGGTGTTAAATGAGGTAAGAAAGAAGAGGCAAACCCTTCGAGGAGAGATGTGTTTGTTTTTCTTCACAAATGACTCTGCAGTGCCAACTCCCTTGGGGGAAGCACCAGCACAGTCCCACCCATCCTGAGGGGGCCATCTCTGCCAATGGGCCATAATGGCTCAACAGCACCACCATAATGGGCAGCTGTAACAACTTAGACCACCAAGGATTCCCAAAAATATCCTATGTCTCACAGGATTACATAATTCCCATTGTGAAACTGCCTGCCCTGGAGGAGGTGCTGAATATTCCCCCCTGAACCTGACCATATATAACTGGGGACTTGGGACACCACGACCCCTGGACAGATCCAGAGGAGGACCAGAACTTCCACAGGACCACCACTTTCGACTGCAACCATCGCTTCAACAGGACTGCAATCCCCACTTGATGGGACTGCGAACACCACCTTTGCCAACAGGGTGCCCGGCTGTAGTCTGACTGTATGGGTCTAAGCCAGTTTTAATGTGTATTATTGCATTATTGTAATCTTTCTATTAAATTGTAACTCTGACCTGAAATCTCTCTCAAGGTAATTGTGTGGGGTTCATTTTTCCCACTGGTTTACTTCCAAACCAGCACACCCAGTTTAGTTACATTAGCCTATCTAGGCATCTAGTGAGAAGTGAATGACGTAATTAGGAGCTCATGCTTGCTTTATATGTGTGTTTATGGAGAAATAAAATGGGAATTAAACAAACATTTTCCAATTAAATTTATGAGTCTTATTAATTAAACATGTATATAAGCTTCCTCTTCCACTTTAAACAGTTCCACTTTAAAGATTACTTGTATTAATGAACATAAACATATACACGATCCCAGGGTCACTTGCTGCTTTTTCTTCCACCCAGCCTCAGCTTTGTTGATAATGCTAGTTTGGAGACCTTATCTGCTTCTCCTACAGCATTCTCCATACATTGTTCAAAAGTACTTATGTTACCTAAACTGAGTCATCCAAAAGGCCAAGATTATATCCATATTAAACTCACTCTATTGTTTTTGATTCTTTTTGAAGTATGGTTAAAATCTGGCCTAGCAACAACAGGGAAGTTGAAGAATAGACATGATACATTCTGCATTCTTCTACTTTGAGTAACATGTTTTTATTCATTCTTTATGTTGTTGTCTTAGATTGAAAGTTCCTTCCAAACACAAATATATGATGCCTTACAAGTTGACACTGTGTTGGAATACAATACATATTATTCCTATGTCATAGAAAATAGACTACTATGTATGAATATCATATTTGTTACCATTTTGGAAGAAGTAACAGCCAATTGATCCACCTTGAAGCTATTTTGCCCTGATACGATTGTACATGCAACTCCACAGTGTAACACCCATTGTATAAATACCTATGTGTATAAACATTTATTATCTCCTACCTCATACCTGCTACTCTTAAATTCCTTACTCTATCATGTATCATCAAATTACATATGCCTGTGAAGACAACGTAAAATATTTGACAGAAACACTTGCTTTTCATTACTCTACCTACATTGTGTGTTTTTAAATAGGAGCAGCAGTTTAGTGAACTAAATGCCAAAATGGTGCCTGAAAGCTCTCAAGCTTTGCTCCTGTCTCTGAAGTTGAAATAACCTTCTATCTATACTGTGACAGCTACCTTGTATCCTCCAGAATTTGTATAAGCATTACCACAGTATAAGTTGACACTATAGTGTACAGGCAAAAAAAAAAAAATCTAGCCAGAAGTGACAGAAAAGAAAGAAAGTGACAGAGGAAAGAAAAAGATCATGACTAGTTTACTTACCTTTCATGTACTGACTCTCCCCAAGCTATCAGCAAAGAAAAGGAAAAAGGAGAAAAAGTATAATAAGGAGAAGAGCACTAGCTATCCATGTTTATGCTTTTCTCTTTTAAAAATTCATATAATAACTTATCTGTCATCCACATCAGGCAGCACCAGCAGAATATTAACTATTCTATTTGCAGTCTTCTTGACCGTGAAATGTTATGCACATACTAGTCATCATAATTTCATTAGTGAGCTCAAGATCTACAGACGGAAAGAGGCAAGCAGCCTCTTTGTCACTATCTCACTTTCCATTGTGTCACTCATTTTTCTCTAAGGGTAAATGATCAGAAAGTTAGGATGGAATTCCATCTTATAAAGTCAAAAGGGGACAATACTCTAATTCTTAATAAAGCTATAACAAAGTAAGTTTCTATATAACTTTTCAATTAAAGCATTCTATAGGATCTGTAT
This sequence comes from Cnemophilus loriae, assembly GCA_013397755.1. Lineage (NCBI taxonomy): Eukaryota > Metazoa > Chordata > Aves > Passeriformes > Corvidae > Cnemophilus > Cnemophilus loriae. The sequence goes on from VZTF01008315.1 coordinate 318,206, forward strand.
AGTCTTTTTTAGATTCTGAAGAATCTTTCAAATCCTAATCTTTTCATTGTCCTGAAACTCCTTAACAATGATACAAGTCTGGGGAGAGGGTTGTGTGTTATGCTTCAGAAAGCATGAAGAGCATGAATGGTTCACTTCAAGTTATGCAGGAGGCTTGTGGCACAGCTAGGCTCATGGCACAGCTAGGCTCATATACAGTCTCCAGGAATCACATTACTGTGATGCATCCACTAGATAAACTCAACTCATTCAGTGATATAGCTCTAATTCAAACAAAATGTCCCTAACATTGAACAGTAGTTAAGTAAAAAAAAATTCTGAGGGACCTGTTGAATGCATTCACCTGGTAAGAGGTTGGTTCAATAGATAAATGTGCATCAGTGGAAAAATACCTGTAATCTTTGTGTTTCTTGAGCCTCCTTTAAAAATTCCTGTTGTTCTTCCTTTTCTTGTAGTAATGTCTTTATCTGATTCTGCAGTATCTGCACTTCATGATTCTTCTGGCTAAATAGTTCTTCATCCATAACTAGTACCTGCTAGATAATAAAAGAAAGGTTCAGCTGGGCGAAAGGGACATTATTATTCCTATAATTGGAATAGGAATCAAAATAAAACCTCATTTGCTGTTAAAAGACATGACCAGAACTGCAATGTCTTGAGGTATGTATAGCGAATTGTCTAAGTGGTTATCTGCAGTTTCTGGCAGCTATTTCTTCACTTCTGTTTAATCTATTAATTTTGTTCTGACAAGTTTCATTCTTCCAAAGGAGATAATGTACTCACAACCAAACATAATTTATTGAAGTATATATTAAACTCAATTATTCTCTTTAGTATGCTGTTATATGTAGCCACAAGATCACAGCATCTTGTGATTAATACATTTCTCAGTAGAAAACAATAAGATCAGCTGTCCTCAATCTGCAACTCGGATAACAGTTTAAAGATTAAAGAAACCACAAGAATGCTTCTTCAGATGTTCTTGTGAATGAACTGATACTGGTTGAAGGAGACTTCCAAAGGTTGTTACACTTCCAGAAAGCCTGCAGAAGCTAAATACAAAGTATTGAAGCATTACATCAACCCGCAAACCTTCTCATTCCTGCTCATCCTAATTTTTTCTCCAAGAGTCCTGCTGGTCGACATATGAATGAGTTTGGGTGTTAGCTACAGCTAGTCCACTATGCCAGTATTTTAATATCATGTAACACAGCATTATCCAGGCAATAGTAGCTGCTAGCAAAGAAAAGTGTATGTACAGACAAGAATAGGTCCACTAGTTATTAAATCTGTCCTTATGCAAACCCTGCTCTAGAGTCTGTAGTGTCTCGTTTATATTAGCTTTTCTCTAACCATCTCTTCCTGGCTATGGAAGGCATTCTCACCTGGGGAAGTGTGTTTAAGATAAGTTAAGTTTAAGCTCAGCTTTTACACTGTTTTGAACCTGGGAAACAGAGGTTTAAAACAAGCCACAGAAGAAAATCAAGAAGGAAGGAAAAAAGCTGTGATTTAGACTGATTGAGAACAAAGGAAAGACCAAATTTGTTTATGCAATTGCCTGATAACAATCTAAAGGGCTTATCAGTTTGGTTGCAAACTAAAAATGGGTTGATGTTACAAAATTCTAACTTGTTGGAGCACTGCCTCCTTCCACACCTGAAAAAGTTGAATTCATTTTTCTGAGGTGTTCACCTAGTGTCAGAACATCACTCAGTTTCCAACTAGTGTACAGTTGTTTTAAGTCATAAAATTAATTTTGATTTAAGATTCTGTTCATTGTACAATACTCTACATTTCTTTTCTTTTGATGTTCACAGTCAACATTTTAAGTCAGCACATCAAATATATGTACTTCCCAAATGTATATGGGGATGTTTCCAAAAAGAATTATTTATTTGATCCTGTGTCAGTTCTCTTAAAGAGACATTACCATGCTCTCAGAAGGCTTGGAGCTCTTCTCCCCATAGGTCATTGTCTAGGGCTATTATCTGCTGTGAGAAAAACAGCTAATCAGAGCTACAAATACGACAGGATTCTCATGGGATATCTGCATGCTGAGACTCACAGATGTTGTTTTGAAATTCTCACCTCATTTGGAAAACCATAAAGAAGTATGATGTCACCAAAAAGCAAAAGTTGATATTTAACACAAAAGAAAATTAGACAAAGAAATCTGCAAAGAGTTTAAAAACTCAGTTAGCTAAAGGCATGACAATGGAAAAGGAGGTTTTGTGAGACCATAGCTGAAGAAATACAGTTTAGGGAATTACTAAAAGGTAAGAGATGAGACACACCTGTAACTTCGTAATATTAGACAGACTAGCATATTACATACATAGTATGTAATACCAGACAAAAGTTGCAAAACTTAGTCCCTGGGTTAGCTATAAGTTCACTGATATCTTTGAAAATATCTGTATTGTAATTATATCTGTAATGCTTCTGACAGAGTAATATATTTGCAGGATTCAAAACCATTTCTGAGTTCACAGGACAAATGTTGAGGGTACGCAAGCCACGTAGTACATGTAGCCACTCCCTCACTTCAAAGCCCCCAACCCCAAGAAAGAGTTAAAGAAACAAGACTTGTGGGTCAAGACAAAAATTGTTCAGTACGTGAAGGTGAAGTGGAAGAACAGAGAAAACAACACAAGTAATGCAAAGGTAGTTAATTAACACAAAACCAATCACTCTCTGCCTCCAAAGGGTAGACTGATGCCCACCAGCTCCTGCGCAAAGACAGCTAACATAACTAGATCCCTTTCCTCCCCCTTTCAATCTCTGAGCATGTCATATGGTGTGAAATATCTCTTTGGTTGACTTGGGTCATCTGCCTGGTTGTGCCCCCCCTGTCCCTGGGTGCACCCCCCTATCTATCCACTGGTGTCACAGACAGAGAAAGAGAGTCAGTCCCTTGATGCTGTGCAAGCACTCTCCAGCAAGAGCTAAAACACTGGTGTTTTATCAGCATTGTACTAGTCAGAAATGTAAAACATGGCACCCTGCAAGCATTTATGAAGAAAATTAACTCCATCCCAGTCAGACTTAGTACAATCTCCACTCCATATTCCACACCATTTATGTCATGCTCAATCCCCACACTGTCCAATGCAACCTTATTAACCATCCTTCCTTCTCTTCTCATCCTTTGACTTATGCACAGATATTCCTTTAGTCTGCAGGCCACTCCTGTAAAATACCCATAAAATGCTGTCCACTGAGTTTATTTAGTCCGTGATGTGGGTTCTGTCTGGCTACACTGATCACTCAGGACAGGAGCCCAGGCTATGTTGCGAGAATTGTTGTATGATCCTACAACAGACCAGCGCAGTCCTTCCACGGTGTCAGAGACTGAAATGGCTTAAACGTGGTCATAAAGATTTTTTTGCCCATTATGGCAAAACTGTACAACGAAGCTGCACCACCAAAGCCCACACTGAATGGGCCTCCTGACTGAAACCCTGAACTGTGAGTTAAACTGACTAAGGCTATTTGAGATAAGAAAAAGTGACACTATTGGTCAAAGCATCTCAGGCCTAGGAAGTAATGGATAAGACTGGGAGAGCATCCACAGAAGAGCCAAGCCCAACAGCTTCAGGGTGGAGGCCATGGCCTCAGGCTTATGTGTTGCCAGGTTTGCACAGACAACCCACCAAAGCGGGGAGGAGGAGGGTTTCGGGTGCATGTGAAAGCCTCTGGTCAAAGGCAGTGAACACCCATCTTCTGCTGCGCAGACTAGCTCAGCTGTGGGGCCCCCCACTCCAGGAAAGTCACATCTGTGAGACACTCACATGAGGGGTAGCCGAGGGGGTGTCAAGGTCCATCAAAGCCCCCCCTGAAGGGTTCCCCAGACCCTGCACCAGAGGAGTGCACATGATGAAAAATGATGCAACTGACCCGGACAATGTCAAACCTGGCCCCCCCTCAGGGGAGGCACTTGGGCGTTCCCACCCAGCCCAAATGTATATTAATCCACTGGATTCTATGCTTTTGGTGGGGAACCCTCACCACCAAGAAGACCAGATGGAGAGGATCAACAACACATCGTTAAGATCCATGGAGGGGTGGTATGTTTCTTCTTTATCTGTCTCTGTCACTCTTCCTGTCCCCACAACCCGCCCCACTCCTCCCTCTTTCTTTTTTTCTTTCTTTCTTCCTTTCTTTCTTTCCTTTTCCTTGTTTATTTCTTTCTCTCTCTCTTCCTCTTTTTTTCTCTTTCTCTCTCTTCCTCTCTTCTCTTCTCTTTCTTTCTTTCCTTCTCTTTGGCTCTTTTACTTTATTTAAATATTTTAAATAAAATATATCAATTTTTTGGTATCAACATATAACCTCATTTGGTTTTAATCTCATTTCAGGGAATAATTGAACCTCAGAATTCTTCCTATTTTATTCACAGAGAGTTCTCTTTGCTCCTCTGTGATTAGAGCAGATTGTAACACATGGTAGAAGCATGGGGTTCAAACCCACAGGGCCGTAAGTCCAGTGAATCAGTATCAGAAAGAGGAAGGCGTCTACCACATCTCAGGAATTGGCTGACAGCAACTGGAACAGCAGTAATCTTCCCAGAAGACCCTTTTTAACCACTGCTTTTTCCCCCTATTCATGTACAGAGTTCCAGGCCAAAAACGGGTGCACCACCCCACTTCTCATATCCTTTTCACAGTCATGCAGATAGAACTGCAGGGTGGGATGTGTCATGGGCCAATGGTTCCCCTTCCCTTAAGCAGAGAAATTCCTACTCATGGTAGCCAATATGCTGGCTTGCCCAAGCAAGGAGGTAAAGAGATTATCCACATTCTCTTTTGAGTTGCTACGCTTTGTGTAACAGTCTTTCCACAGCTGAGATGCAGGTCTATAGCAAGGAGAGGGAATAAAACTTTTGAGTAAATCACTAGGGCTGGAAAACTGGTCTGTACAAAGTTGGTGCCACAGAGTCAGCCCAATTCGGCCTTACTAGGTTGCTGTCATAAGATGTCCGTGTGTTCTGTACAGACTTCTGCCACTCAGATCATGTGCACTATATATTGTTTGGATCTTTCAAGGCCTGATTATTGTCACTGCAGACCACCTCCACCACCTTTAATTCCCTCAAACATTAAATATGTTCCTCTGTGGCAGTCCACACACCTCATTGGGTGCCAATATCTTCCTTAAGAGAATACTTTGTCTTCGTGGTCAATAGGAGTCACCGTCGGAGCCTGGAGGTGGCTGACCCTCTTCCAATCCCTCTGTCAATTCCATAATCCCTAGCAAAGAATCCCAAATGATGTGTTTCCCTACCTTCTAGTTCCAGACTGTCAGCCCCACTATTTCAGGTCTGGGGCAACCAGGCAGCAATTAGCTCATCTTGTCAGGCAAAATCTTTATACATTATCTTGCTGCTAGGTCATGGATAGGGACCGGGTAGCTTCCACCTCTTATGATTTCTGTCTCTTTTCTTTCCTATTCTGCTATGGAACAGGCTGCCTGTTCTGGTTCTTCCTCTCTCCTCCTCCGAGCAGGATCTGCTTCTTCTCTTATTAACTTGATCTCTGCTTCCATTTTTCTTCTTTACTACAAGATCAGCTATTACAGTTGAGGGTTCAGTCTCTGGTTTAGGGTCTGTGCGGCCTCCGACCAAGAGACCATCTCAGTCTCAGACCACCACAAGCCTGTTTGTGGGCTTTTAGACCAGAACCTCTTGCATTTCTAAGGACACTGGACACTGACTTTATAGGCATGGGGCAGATCCAACACAGCTATAGAAGTCACTGTGTTTCACCTTCGCTCCTTCAAATGATGTATTAGTGTGATGGGTTAATGAGCCTCTTCAGACATGAAATCACAAGCTGTCAGAGGCAGCAATGGCCCTGTGCTCCTGCCCAAATCCTCCCATACGTACTGGCACCCCAGGGATCAATCACCTTAGAGCATGTTCCTGTGTGGCAACCCCAAATAGCTGTTTAACCCTATGAACAATAATCAAAGTCGGGATCACAACACATCAGTATGAACAGTCTGATTGCATAAGGATACTGAAGGAACTCAGAAGTCACTACATCCAGGCTACAAAAAACTGTCCTGCGGGAGAGGAAGGGATAGGTGCCACTTTTTGCCCTCTCTCCACAAAATGTCTCTCAGAGGAGAGGAAAAGTATAGTTGCTGGTTTTACCCATGAGGTGGTTCTTGGAGTACTGGGACATCCACCGTGTAAGACCCGAGTACCAGATTAGGCTGATGGCCAGTGGTTTTGTCATAGCTCTCCCAAGCAAAGCAAAACAAAGTGATAAAAAGCAAACAAAACAGCAAAATCTGAAAATAGTCATCAATGATTCTTGGAGGCTGTTGTACAGCTAGAAAGGAATCAAGCATCTAAATATTCCAGGACACATACAAATCAGCACTCAAAGCAAATATGAAGCCTCATGACCTGCAACAATCATTCAGCATCTTAACTAAACAGGTATTAACAGCTAGAAGTTTAATCTAGCACACTCTAATCAAATCTGTTATTATCCTGAAGACCTTGAGTCGCACGTTGGGTTCCAAAATAGACTGTTGTGGGTTACCCTAGTAGGTAGCCAAGCACACAGAGCTGTCTTTTCACTTCCCCCTACCCTCACCTCTGAGGAGGACATGGGAAGAGCAAAAGGAAAGTGAAAGCAAGAAAATTCGTGGGTCAAGATAGAAACTGATCAGCAAGTGATGATGAAGTGGAAAAGAGAAAGAAAATAAAACAGATGATGCAAAGGCCCACACTTCCCAAGGCTGACTAATGCTCAACCAGTTCCAGGCAAAATACAGCTAATCTCCCTAAACCTCCTCCTCTCCCTTTTGGTGCTGAGCACCACATTATTTGGTATGAAATCTCTCTTTGTTTAGTTCAGTTCATCTGCTTTGTTGAGTGTTTGTGTCTCCAAATATTCATGTACCCTCCAATCTATTTACTGGGAGGCAGAGGCAGAAAAAGAGGTGGCCTGTCACTGTACAAAACACTGTTCAGCAAGAGAAAAAACATTACTGTGTTATTACCATTGTATTGGTCACAAATCTAAAACAGCACCCTCAGAGATGCTATACAGAAAACTAACTCCATCCCAGCCAGACCTAGCATACTAGCATAGCTAAAACCAAAAATCTAACAGATAAAACAGCTCAGCCTCAAGAGTCATCTTGAAACTGACTAGAGAAAATATAACATTCCTTCACTTATCTCTGTTGTCACTGATTGTGTATTCAAACATCCATTAGAATAAACCTATGTCCCAGACATTAGCCAAATGAAATTATACAAAATTGTAAATTAAATTTAATTGTCAAATTAAGTACAGGTGACAATTTTATCCATCTTCCAAAATGGAGTTCAAATTTTGGCAGACTGCTTTTTTACTTAGTCTTTTAAATAAACAGTTTATAATTAAATACCTGGCATTTCTTTAGCTCCCTCTTCAGCTGAAGAATTGTGATGTGGTGTGGGTCTGGGCTCGTCTCAGTCCCTGTGTCAGTTTCCTGGATGGTGACAGCCTCCTTCCTTACTTTCTGTACCATAGCGATCCAGCTCTGCAACCTGTCCCGCTGACTCCTTCTTAAGCTAGCATCATCATTCAAATCAACAAGAAAGGGGAAGGCTTCATCAACACAATTTCTGTAACTGAAATATTGAACCTGAAGGCGTGCGAGTTGCTCCTCAAGTGAACTGATACGGGCTTTTTCTTCATTTAAGTCGTGTAAATGCTGATTACTGACCTGCTGGTTCTGCAAAGCTTCCCGAAGCAATCTGATTTCAAGTTCCATTTCATCAATTCGGTCTTTTTCTGGGTTGTAATTTACTACTGGTTTATTTCTAATGTTTTTGGCTCTGTTGGCATATTTGAGGGAATTTAAAGATTCATCAAAGTCCAGTGAGGATGGACTTATACATGTTATCATAACAGTCTTGGCATTTCCTCCAAGAGAGTCTTTCAGAATACGAGTGATTTTAGCATCCCTGTATGGAATATGTACACTTTTCCTTTTTGGGTCTCCAAGGGCACTGATGACATTTCCCAAGGCCAAGAGACCACTATTGATCTGAACTGATTCTTTGAAGCGTTCACCAGTATTTCCAGTCTTTGCCACCCTCTCTGATCCTGCCAAATCCACAAAATGAAACTTTGAAGCGATTGAATCCTGTGCAGCATCAGTATTTTTCTGATACTCTGCAGAGTGCTTCTGACAAATACTGATGGTAAAAATGGCATGAGATCGACTAGAGTGCTCATTCATCTGTGTTGTGCCTGTGCGACGAGCTGCATTGCCACTTTCCAGCAGGCTTATCACTTCATCTGCACATTCTACGTGGAATTCCTTAGCACCGACAATCACTTCAAACACCAAACCAGGTGAAAATAAGAATGATTTAATTCATTCTAAACTTTTCAGCAAAAGTTTACAGCAATAACTATAAGCACGTATTAGAGAAACATACAAGCTTGCATTATTATGAGGTCATAGCATACAGCTATAGAAATAGAAGATACAATATGTGAAAAGCATGAGGTACAACACATCTGAAACCTGCAGATAGTTAATGTATGGGTGTATTGTGCCATAACATTTGAAACAATATCTTAGACACAAGACACAACTCATTTACACATTGCACACTGCACATTACCTTACGCAATTTACAGTCTAGTGCTAACTAGAAAAAGCATGAGCAAAGTCAGCTCAAAGGATATTTTGCCGGTTAAAAAAAAGACTAAAAATTATAGAGTTTTTCAGTAGAAATGATTCCCAGCCTGTACTAAGAACAGAATTTCTATTCTGAGTAGTACAGATAGTTGGGCCTCTGGGACAAGTATCTGTTAGTAATCTAATAAAGTGTAAGTGTACTTCTACCAAGTACTCTTACTAATCATATTTTTTATCATATTTTTCTTTTAACGAAGGATGGAAAATGTCCTAGCACAATTTACTGAAGCTGACTCTAGCTGTACTGAAGAAAAGAAATAATTTTAAATACATTGTGGGATCCTTTTGAAGCAATGCTATTGTTTGCAAGTTTTGTGCTAAACTACTGCCTCCTCCCAGCTACAGACAAAAAATCCATGACAGGTCAATATAACAGTATAATAATACTCGAGTAAACACAACAATTAGAATATAAAGGAAAAAAAAAACTAAACCAAAAACAGATTAGATACTTTCAGAATAAAATATCTCTGATGTGGATTCTCCTAGCATTTTCGTGGGGTGAACAGGACACCTATAGGGCAAGTGTTAATCTCGAAGCCTCTAAAAATATCTACTTCCTCTCCTCTTAATGAAGTGGTCTCTTCCATTCATTTCGTTGTAAAAGGGGAGCAGATATTTACAATATAATTGATTTAACAACTGTAATTTTGAAGAAAGAAGCAATGGTTTAATCTTAAAATATCTATTCAAGTGAATAATCACACATTATTTTGTTTCTAGACAGAATTTACAGAAACAAAAATTGTGTATTTACTTTACCATTTGTTGCCATTTCCATCCATATAATAGAACATCTATATTGCTCACAGATACCTAAATCCCAAACTGCTTCCAAACAGCTAAACTGAGTTTATATTCTGAAACTTTAAATTTTTTTTCCTTTTATTCATTAGCAGTGAATAAGCACTTTCAAGAGAAAGCAAGAATAATTTGGACACAAACTGAAACCCAAAACACCAAGTTTAAGAGCTGGAATCCTACCTGTATTTCCCTTCTCATCTTCTCGGATATGTAGTTCTTTTACAGAGGTCTCCAAATCCAACAAATCTCGAAGTTCATCCTTGTAAACCTCTATATAGGATACCTTCACACGGAAGTTAATATTACGATGTTCAGAAATATGCTGAAATAATTCCTGAATTGCCCGTGGGATTATGCCCCTTTCATCCTCTGCAACTGATGCTAAAATATAAGCACAAATGTCACAGACACTTGCAGTCATTCTGTCACATAAATTACAAAGACTGAAATTTGAGAGAAGTCTGTGATATTTGGCATGCAACATACTAAGGAATCTGAAGAGCTCATTGTCCACAAGGATTTTTGTAATTTTTTTGTTTGTTTGTATGTGTCAGAATTTTTGTTTGCATCCAGTGCTAGGATTCAAATTTAAGTTCTAAATTACATAATGTTATAGTCATGAAAGTTATGAAAAATATGGAGTCTGCTTTAAAACTATACTCCTCAGAGTACAGATTTCTTCTTTATCCCTACTCATTATAGTTAGCAATGACATCTCAAGGGTTTGAGAAATTATAAATTCTACTTACCTAAAGCAAAATCATCAATAACTTGGTGAGACAAGATTTATGACCAACATTAACAGTAATTTCCTACTTTTCCATAAACATGGAACTCTACTTTTTTTAAAAAAATATTCAGCATAGGACAATGCTTCCATTAATAATCTGTGTTCTTTATCCAAGACTATGGAAGCTGTTTGCCTATGAGACGATCTTTTTTACCAAAAACCTAAAGGGTTGCTCACATCTAAATATTAATTTAGTAAATATATTTATTAAACTAAAAGGTTGTAATTGTAGAGCTATGATCAGCCTTAGACTGTGACATCCACTACCAAAACAATCTAGCTAGCAATGGTACTTATAAGAACATTAAATAACTGCTAGTGCAGGGAATAGAAGTGAAGCTACAACAATAAGCAGAAGAGGCCAATGCTATGAAGTTCAACAACGCTAAGTGCGGGGGCCTGCCCTTCAATCACAGCAGTCCCCTTAAACACTGCAGGCTGGGTGGGGGCAGAGTAGCTGGAAAGCTGCTCAGCCAGAAGGGACCTGGGGATGCTGGCTGACAGCAGCTGAACACAAGCCAGCATGTGCCCAGGTGGCCGAGAAGGCGTGTATCTTCAATAGCATGGCCAGCAGGACCAGGGCAGTGATTGTCCCCCTGTACGGAGCACTGGTGAGGCCACACCTCGAGTGCCGTGCTCAGCTCCAGGCACATCACTGTAAGAAGGACACTGAGGAGCTGGAGGGTGTCCAGAGAAGGGCAACAGAGCTGGTGAAGGGTCTAGAGCACAAGTCCTGTAAGGAGCAGCCGAGGGAGCTGGGGTTGTTTAGCCTGGAGAAAAGCAGACTCAGGATAGACCGTACTGCTCCCTACCACCACTTGACAGGAGGGTGTAACCAGGTGGGGGTCAGTCTCCTCTCCCAGGTAAAAAGTGACAGGACAAGAGGAAATGACCTCAGGTTGCACTTGGGGAGGTTTAGATTGGATATTAGGAAAACTTTCTTCACTGGTGGTCAACCAATGGAATGGGCTTAGTTGTGGACCTGGAAATGCTGGGTTAATGGTCGGACTTTATGATCTTAGGGGTCTTTTCCAACCTAAATGATTCTGTGATCCTATGATTCTAAATAAAAGGAAGACTCTACCAAGATATTTATAATACTCTATTTCTATCCATTTGTAAGAATTAAATCCTAAATTTCTTTGATGTCACAGAAATTTCTCTGAAAAAACCCCAAAAAACCAAACAAACCCAACACAGAATGAGCAAGCAAACAATTAAGTGCCTAATGCAGACATTTTCAGGGTAAGATAAATGTAGCAAAAATCTCAAAACCACTACATTTCAGAAAAAAAATTCTAATATAAGTTGCATGTTAAAATGTGAAATGTGAAAGAACACTTAATAAATTGGTTTTTTTCTTAGATATTTTTGATATAATCTAATTTATGGAGAGGTTTTTAGAACTTTAATTATGACGTAAACTTTAGAAGTTTTGTTTTTTTACTACAGTTTTTTTCCTTGGTCCTTAAAATTCTGCAGCATCATCTGCTATGTAACAAACATTTAACTTGCACAAATACACCCTTTAACAATTAATAAGAAACCCAAAACCAAAGACCTTTCTATAACCTACCAATGTGGTCACCGCCGATAGTGTAAGTCTTCCCAGAACCAGTCTGTCCATATGCAAACACCGTAGCATTGTATCCTTCAGTCAGAGACGCTAGGAGAGGCTTAATGCAAACAGCATAAACTTCTTCTTGGGTTGAGTTTTTGCCAAATACAAAATCAAAAGTGAAGGCGTGGTCCTTTCCAATGATAACTTGTTTAGCATTTGGGACTAATCTCACACACACTTGGTGGTTATGAAGTATTTCTCTGGAAAGCAGAGGTCTGACTCGGACTGCAACTTTAACTGGGATCTCCTCCATGCCAGACTCCACCCCTGTGCTTCCCCCTCAGTACTCTCACAGTCAAGAAGAAATCTGTTACCACTGCTCTGTTCACCTCATTCACAGTTGTCTGCAACTCAGAAAAAGTTTTCCATGTTATATAGACAAAAGAATGAATCTCCTGAAGTGGAAAGTTGAGATTTCCTAAGGAACATGTAAGCACCATTACAATCTTCAAAAGTACCTGATATAAATACAGCTCTATTAATAATTATACAATCCATTAATAAATTAATTTTGCATCTATTAATTTCCAAGCTAGCAGACTTAAGTCTGAAAGTTGCCTGATTTCTTATTTGCATATAACACAGTCATACAAAGCAACAATATCGTAAGAGCTTGTTAATAAACACTGTTGATAAAGCAAAGGCTTACAATGGATCCTCTCATTTTCCTGTTCCCACATTCATATTGATTGCACAGGCAACACAAATCAGTCAAACAAAACCTTTTTGTCCAAAAGTTCTATGTATATACATGTTTCAATACCCCCTTCCACTTATGCAGCACCGAACATTTCTAACTGAAAAAGCACAAAGAAGTGTGATTTTAAATGTATCTAGTTACTACATCTAAAGCATTCCTATGATTTTGATCTGAAACTTTAAGCACATATGTAATTATTTTTAGTAGTTATAATCTGAGCATACATGGTTCCTTATACTGCTTCATGCATATTCATTCTTACAGTATAAGCATTGCACAGTAGCACACTTGTAAATACTGAAGAATTGCCTTTCTTTATAGCTGTTTTTCACTAGAATTCAAAAATCTGCATGGGATCCCACACACATCTTTTCTGTTGTTACTGCTAATTCTGAAAATCTTTGTCATGCAAGGTAAAGTTTGCTGAACTTCCTGCTCTCACACACATTGCCTTCAAGATAGCTGGTATTAACTGAACTGGCAGAAATCTGCTAAGCCCCCAAAATTCAAGTTTGTTGAAAACTAACAGCTTAAAACAGTGTTGTCTTGTAGCTGGAAAGAGAAGAGCATTTCATTTTATTCCTTTGAGGACTTGGCTATCCACAGCAGGGAAACCATCTGAAGTTTGAAAAAGGAAAAGCCCCATTTTATTGACTGAGCATAAGAACAAGTAAGCAAAGCATGAGAATGAGTCAAGACTTGTATCATAAGGGACATGACAATCAGAAACAGATACATAACCATACTGACTACAGATTAAAAACACATTTTGATTGACAACTGAATTTAGTTACCTGCGTGCATTATTTTTTTTACCCCCCCAGCACGTGCTGCTCTTAAGTGCCAATATTTCCTACTCTCTCTTTAAAGTTATACTAATAAACAAACAAACAAACAAACAAATTAAAGCATGTCCCGAGTGCGGGAGGGAAGCCCTATTTCCTAAGAATCTATTTTATAAAAGAAGGTGGGAATATGAAATATTCCCAATATGCCAAAACTAGAGAGATATTTCTGTGTCGATGCCCGCAGCTGCCGTAAGGCAGAGGCAAACATACTGGCAACCTTTTCGCTTGCAGGGATATTGTGAGGGCGGCCCAGCACATTTTCCGTGTTTGCAACGTCTCCAAACC
>VZTF01008315.1:340204-398612 GCA_013397755.1 Cnemophilus loriae
GCTGCCGAGGCCAGGCTCCCCCGCCCCCGGCGCGGCTCTCGCCGCCCGGCCTCGCTCCGCTCCCCGCCCCGCGGTGCCGCCGCTGCGCGCAGGCGCGGAGGGAGGCGGGGCCCGGGCGGTGCTCGGGGCGGGGGCAAGTACAGACCCCAGGCGCGGGCAGCGCTTGGGCCGGCACATTCGTACTGAGAATTGCCCCCTCAAATCCTGCCAGGCTGGAGCAATGGGCAGTTTTCTAGAAGATTCCCATCATTGAAAAAGAGAAGGAGAAAAAAACCAAAAAAACCCAGACGAAGAAAAATATGCGTGTTGAGTTGTTGAGCTTTTTTTCCCCAATCAAAACAGAAAAGAACCAAACGAAAGACTGTCCACAACCCATTTCGCATATATGCTGAAGTTGGAAGCACACAGAGAAATTCAGCACGTGTTTTAGTTCACTCACATTTTGCTCAAAACCTCAGCCTTGACTGCAATTTCTCCAATTTAGGGAGCCTGTCTACCAAGCCAGCTGCCTTCCCGCTGACAAACGAGAGTGATGGCGTTTCTTACTATAGAATTCACTCTGCCAAGGGAGCCAGCCTTCCACGTAACGTCTCAGGCTCCTTGCCTTTACCCTGCCATTTTAAAGAGTAGCTCCATTAAAAAGGCCACGTTCATGCACCACAAATCATGGAGGGGAGGGGACACAACAAACCAACCAACCAAAAAAAAAAAACCACAGTAAAAGAATCCTCACTTAGACTGGACCCATGGTATCTGTATGTGCCACACACCTTCACACTTTTTAATCTGTTTTTATTCAGGAAGTGAAATTAAAACTTTTAACTATAAATACAAATGCCAAGGTATTACATGAGATATCCAGAGGCTTTATATTTTTTTTAATTTCTCACAAACAATTCTTACGGAATTCAACATACATCTGGGAAACAAGTTGAAGTTTTGCATACAATGAAAAACAAGTTACATAGTTATATTGTCAACCTGCCAATTTGCAATTCCTACCTCATACAAACAAAAGCTCAGGAAACAGGTATAATTTATTCAGTAATGGTAGAGCAACTCTGCATTAAGCAAGCTGTCTAAAACCAGGTGTACTTTACCACTGTTTACTCAGTGACATCACAAAGTTTTAAAATATTTTATTCATATACTGTCACCAATATATAAATGTATTGCAAAGAGGGCCAAACACTTGCAAAAATGTCAAGTTTTGCACAACATTTGCGTGAATATTTTCACCTTTTTTCTCCCCCGCAAACAGCAAAGCAGTCATTGTTTTCACACGATTTCTTTAATTTGTCAAAAAACCCCACATAACTCCATCTATATATAAGGGAAACTGAAGAGCAAGCTTAACAGCAACTTTAATTTATATGGGGGGGAAAAAAACCAAAAAACAAACTAGGTGTATCCATTTTAGTTATGATCTTATGGAGACCTGAAGAAAAATGACCACCAAGAATAGGTTCACTAAATTTATTTAAAAATCCTAAAATGTTTCTTACAAAAAAGCATTACATTCTGCACACTGCTCTCAACAAATGCCAGGGACATGTGGCCTACCATATTCTCCTGCTTCAAAGTAAGATACAGTGTACATAAAGCAGGGTGTTCACAACAATTACAGAAAAACAGTACAATTTACCACCAACAATGAACAAAAATAGAATTCACTCTCTCTGCCGCTTCAAAATTTCAATGTTAGTCTCGTGCGCCCTTCCCCCCCATGTATTTTTAAGGAACTAAAACATTACATCTGGTGTACAGCAAAGATTCCACTACACCTCAAATGCAGAACACCTATGAAGCAGAGGAATGTTGGCTTTTTAAACAGAAGCAAATAAAAAAAAAAAAAAAGGGGTGCAGGACTCCTTCAGTTCTTCACTAGTCTTAGAAAAACTTTCCAGAATACTGCTTCACACTATAAAAAAGAAAAAATAATCTTGCATTAGAATCCTTCAACATCTGCATACTGCTTCACACTATAAAAGAAAAAGAAAAAAGCATGTATTAGAATGATGGACCATACATCTTTCATCAACATTCATAATGACATTCATAGAGCATATTAAATTACAAATTCCTAACACATTAAAAGTAAATAATTTTAAAATGTCAATGGCTAATAATTATATTAGTATATTTCAGGCATAGCTAAGTAGTAGTAATCAAAAGCCAAACATTCCAGTTAAGACATTAAAATCTGCTATTAGCAGTCAGAATGTTAATACAGCAAATGCTATCTGTAGCTGTTAATACTTGGCAGAAAAGGCAAAGTACTGTCAGCAAGGTGTGAAATGCTGCATAACAGCACCAATTGATTTCAACTTGTCCTGTAGAGGCATGGCCTGTGCCATATGGCAGACTGTGATTTGTTGTCAATTTAGTTATCTAAAAACAACAAAATCACTAGTCTTCCACACAGAACTAGACCAACATCCACTGAAATCTTCTATATTTTCTACAGGCTCTATGTAATTTATTACAAGTAGTTTTTTTGCAGCAGTTTTCACCAGAGAAAGGAGAGGACTGCTTGGTTAAGATGTCTTCCAGCAAGATTAGTTTTGAGGGTGTCTTCATTTTAATTAGAATGGAGAACAGAAGAGAATCAAGGCAGAACTACCACTAGAGAAGTTAGGTTCAAATAGTTACTTAAAACCTGCCTTCTTAAAAAAACTGATTCACAGAGGAGAGCAGTTTTATAATATACATGTTAATTTGACAGTAGGGACAATATTAAACTTTAACTTGCCTGTTCTGCAACAAATACTGTGCATTTTGTATCTGGTCCTGTGTTCCTGTAATAGTTATTATTCGATCTTCTGAGCCTTCTAGTGGTTCATCGATTTTGATTGAAGCTCCTGACTCATGACGTATTTGTTTGATTCTCTGGCCTCCCTTTCCAATAATAGATCCTGCCAACTAGGGAAGAAAGCAAAAACATTCACTTCCTGATATAACTGTCTTTATAAAAAGTTAGAAAATTACAACAGCATTTGAGTAGTTTCCGCAAATTCAGTTTTAAGTGTTGCAATGGAAGCTTATTTCTTTATAGTCTAAAAGTATCCCCTGCAGTATTAATCGTATAAACACAGGTGAGATAAAGCTGTCAGAACCAGCTCTCATTTGCAAAACACAAGTTACAAGGACTATCTCTATTACTGAGTATTAGCCACAAGTACAATTGTTTAATGTGTCTCTGAAGACAGAAACCAAATAGTCAAACAATACACTGTAGGAGATTTAGAAACACTTGTTTTGTATTAGAAGTACTTATCAAGCACTTTAAGTACTTCTGATTTAATTAAACAGTCTGAGAAACGGCTATGACTTTTTTTTTTTAGAAAAAGCATGAACTGAAAGCAAAACAACTTTACTTACATCTTTGGGGATCGTTACTTGTGTTGTGATGATGGGTCCACCAAGATCTCCATACGAGCCACGCCCCCCTGCGTAAGAATAATCTGATTTAAGTGTATGCATCAAGCCCTTTAGTAACTACATAATGAACTACATGCAAAGGTTCCATATGAACACTTACCATAACCAGAGCCACCCTCAAACTGTAAGAGAAAGAGAAAAAAAAAAACATTAAAGTGAACAGCCATGCTTCATAACACATTTTTGTCTTAAGCATTATATTGTTAACTTCGAGCCCACTTAATCAAACATCTCAACCTGATATAAATACAAGTGTCGTGCCATCAAGGGCATCCTAAGGCAAAGAGGGAAGACCAGAAACAACAGGGGTGGGTGGGAGAGATGTCATTAACCTCTGTCTATTTGAACCAGAGGCCATCTTATGCAGGACCATGAGTTGGATGCGACCATTCTTGTAGGTCCCATCCAACTCCAGATATTCTGTGATTCTTATCCTGCCCTATCAAAACTTCTCAGAATAAGGCATAAAATGAAAAAGGATTCAGCCATGCTGGTTTACCAAGGCAGTCTCACTATCTCAGCTTCTCATAGACAGCTGTTGATGCTTATCTACTTGTGACCTCTGTACTAAACATCAGAATTACAAGGTCAGAGTAGAGCCTTATTAATACTACCAATACAGCACAAGAGAGACTCCACTCTTCAGTACTCGGACAAAAAGTCTGCCCAGTAAATTGCTCTACTTCATCCACACCTTTGGAAAAAAACCCAAGCTCTACAACTTGTCTCTTGATTCTGAGTGTGCTACAACATCTTTGAATAAATAATCATGACATGAGTTACTTCTGTTACATTTAAACCATCATATACCAAATGCAAATCACTGCAACAAGCACTCCTGGCCTTTTTATTTTTCGGATTTGTAAACTTGCATTTGATATCAAGTTCTCATTTCATCTAATATGTTCTAAGTGTGCAAGATCCCATATTTATACTTTCCTACAGAAGCAGAGAACAAATATACATGGTTCTCTCAAATTCAACTTCTGAAGAGACTCTTGGCATCTGTGAGAGGATGCTAGAGGCTGCCTAAGGCTGAAACTGTCAGCAAAGCTGGTGACATCTCAGTGAGAGTATTTAAGAAAACAGTAAAAAATTCCCAATGTACACTGACTGCGACAGCAAGCAAGGATGAAAAAAGTGCGCCAGGCACTGGAATGGATATTGCCCTGCAGCCTATGCAGAGAACCACACTGGAGCAGATTGCTACACTGTAGCCCATTGAGGCATGCTACACTGCGAGCAGGGAGATACGCCCGAAGGAAGCTGCACTGTTGTTGAGATTCCAAGCAGGCACAGATTCCTGGCAGACACCTGTGGCCTGTGAGGAGAACCAACACCAAATCAGTCTGTTCCTGAAGGACTGTACCCCATGAAGGGGACCCACACTGGAACAGTTCTTAAATCCTTTGAGCAGTTCACAAATAGCTGTATCATCCCATGGAAGGGACCCTACACTGGAGCAGGGTAACAGTGCAGGGAGGAAGGAGGAGTGACAAGTGCAATGAACTGACTTGGAACCTGCCATTCCCTATCACCCCTGCACCATTCACAGCAGAGGAAGTAGAAGAGTAAGGAATGAAGGAGTGAAAGTTGAGTCTGTGAAGAAGTGAAAGGTGGGCTAAAGGTGTTTTTATGTTTCTCACCATGCTAAAGTGGCAGTAAACCTACCCCAGGCCAATTCCGATTTGCCTATGAAGTTAATAGTAAATGATCTCCTCGTCTTTGTCATGAGCCACAGACTCTCCTGTCTTACTTTCTCCCCTCAGTCTACTAAGGAAGGGGCTTGAGAGAAGCTGGGTGGGCCTCTGGCAGCCAGTCAAGTTCAACCACTCACAATTACCAGCCCATAGAAGTTACAATGTAACAACTTTCCCAAAAATATTCCCTACCATCTTTTTACATCAAAATGGAAGCTATTCAGATCAAAGTGTTGAGCTTATCCTCTGTCTCTAAGCAACCTGTATTGTCTAATCATGTTACTAAGCAATACATATTATAATAGAGCATAACAGAGCTCATAGTTTAGTCCAAAATACAAGACAATGAAGAATTCTGCTTAAAGTTTAATTCAGAAGCTGCTCGCATAGCACACTGCATACACAAGACGTATTTGCTGTTGGTATTTGGGACTCCTTTTTGGACTAATTTCTTTTAAAGAAAAAACCTTTCCTTGATCTGATCTGCTTCCTCAGACTACAAAACAACAGAATTTGATAGCACTTGCTGTGTATATAAACTAAGAACTGACATTTCACATGAATTAATCAAAAGTATTAATTTGGCAGCATTTTCCCATCTTCAAGACATTTGCCAGCATCTCACGTACTCCGTAATTTCTACAATGGAGTGACGACATCAGTGAACAAGAGAAGGGCTACAGGTACCATGTACCTGGACTTCTGTAAAGGCTTTGACATAGTCCCCATATCCTTCCCTCCAAAAGAGAGGGATGGATTCCACGGGTAGACTGTTTATTGAATAGGGATAGTTGCATCCAGACAGCAGTGTCAACAGCTCAGAGTTTCAGTGGACGTTAAGTGGTGTCCCTCAGGGGTTGGCCTTCACTGAGACCAGTGCTATTCAATGTCTTCATAAGCAACACAGACAGGTTAAGTGCTCCCGCAGCAAGTTTGCAAGCTGAGTGGTGCTGTTGACAGACCTGAAGGACTGGATGCCATCCAGAGGAACCTGGACAAGCTCAAGAAGTGAGCCCACAGGAATCTCATTTAATTTAACAAGACCAAGAGCAAGGTGCTGCACCTGAGCTGGTGCAAGCCTCTGTATCAACACAGGCTGGGGGATGAACAGACGGAGAGCAGCCCTGCCAAGAAGGACTTGGGGGTGCTGGTGGAAGAGATGCGGGACATGACCCAGCAATGAGCACTTGCAGCCCAGAGTGGCAATCATGTCCTATGCTGCATCAAAAGGCCAAGGGAGGTGCTTCTGCCCTGCTAGTCTACTCCTTTGAGACCCCAATGTGAGTACTGCACCCAGCTCTGGGGCCCCCAGCATTAAGGGCATCGACATACTGGATCAAGTACAGAGGAAGATCACAAAGATTATTAGAGGGATGTAGCACCTCTCCTGTAAAAAAGCCTGAGAGTTGGGATTGTTCAGCTTGGAGAAGAGAAGGCTCCAGGGTGACTGTATCATGGCCTTCCAGCTCCAGAAGGCACCCTACAAGAAGGCTGGAGAGGAGATTTCACACAGGCACATAGAAGAAGGACATTGGGACACAGCTTCAAATTGAAAGAGGGTTGGTTTAGTCAAGGTATTAGAAATTCTTCACTTTGAGGGTGGTGAGACACTGGAACAGGTTGCCCAGAAAAGCTGCAGATGCCCAATTACTGGAACTGTTCAAAGCCAGGTTCAATGGAACTCTGAGCATTCTGGTCTAGTTCCAGGTTCTCTACCCATGGCAGGCTGGAACTATGTGATCTTTAAGGTTACTTCAACTAAAACTATTCTATGATTCTGTGATAACATCTTAAAACCTATCCGATCAAATGATATATTTTCAAATAGATTGATAAATATATTTTATTCACAAATAAAACTGAGAAGCTACTTTAAATATTTGCTGTTTGAAATAAAATCCCACAACATTATGAAAGTAACACAAACTGTAAATTGTAAATGCATGCATCTACAGTGCATCAGTTATGGAGAAAGTTACCATTTATCAAAATGAAAATGGTAGGTAAAAGAGGCAAAAGAGGTACAGAAAAGCTCCCCTGTTCTTACCATGCTGCTGCGAAACTCCATTTCTAGTAACATTACCTGCCTTCAAAGGACACACCATTAAGTCTGCCTCTAAATTCAGAGTCAGAAGGATGGCTTTAAAAATTTTACTAGGTGCAAGGTGCCATGGACTACACTTGAGATCTCTTAAAAAATCTGCTTTATCACTTAACTCATTCATTAGAGCAGTTTTCAAATAACAAGCTGAAAACACTCACCAGCTCTGGTGGCTGCATGTCATCACAGGCATCTACATGACACTGCATCATCTTCCAGACGCAACATAAGAGGAAGAAAGGAAATACAGGAAGAAAGGTCATACAGACTCTTAGAGAACATCACAACCAAATACAATACACAGTGGTACAAAGCAACCTTTACACTATTAACAAAGACTTAAAATTCAGACCACTTTCAAGTCTTGCTGCCTTTTAATTTTACTTTGGGGCAACTCTAAACGGGCAACTCGTGTTTTTCTTCTGTTTCTGTGGTATTAGCAGAGTTTTCCTTCTAAATAAGAAGCTCGGAAACTAATGGCAAGGCAAAACTTAAACAAGCTTTTTTTTCCTTTCAGAAAACCTTTTTACATTTTTATATGTAAAAATACTTTATCAATCTTTTATTTCTGCCATCTGTTAGAAAAAGGTTTAGTAAGATTGAAACAAGTAGCTGCAAGTAATTATGCCAACAGCAGATTAAGCAGGAAGCACACTGCTTCTTATGTTCTACTATCCACATACCTCATCTAGCCAGTACATAGACTAACAATCTACTGCTGCCTAACTGTATTAGAAACTTAATTATAGTTCTAAAACATATGATATGGCATTTCTTTCAGAATTTTACAGTTTCAGCAACTGATGTTTATTTGTGCAAAACAAGTTTCTGAAACAGCGTGTCTTAACACATACAATATTTTATGCTGCAGACTAATTTGTGCTAGTCACTACTCAGTACTAGAACAGAAACCAGATGACAGATGGGCTGGATAAGGCAAAGAGCTTAACTTTTACATCTAATGAAATACCCTGCATGCAGTTCTTTCATCGTAAGTTTTTCTGGTGTTTAAGAGTGACGTAGGAAAGTGAAATTTAGCTACTTCCTTCCAACATCTACATGAATAACAGTTGTCATACGTTCTTCCTCTACTAATTTTTTACATGTCCCTGAGAATGAGGGTGTTAAAAAATACAGAAAACTCAGGATTTTTCAGGTCACAATAGCCTTTTTGGTCCACAGGATTTGATCTGGAGTAGTTACACACTGAAATATATACTCCTATATGCAGATAAACAAGTCTGTCCTTCGGAGAAAAAGCTTCAGAACAGATTGTAACTCAAATGAGCATTTTAACAGCAGTACATATTTATACTAGAACTTTAAGCCAGGCTAACAGACAAGTATCATCTTAAGTGATTAACCCTGTATGGCCAAGAGGAATTTACCTATCTTCTAAAATCAAAATGGGTTTTTTTCATCTCAGCATTTACAAGGCTTTCAATACTGTCATATCTCTGGTATTCAGGAAAAACCACAGTTCAGCATCCAGTCTTAAAGGCTGTCAACTGTTCAATCTTTCTGCCTTTAGTGAGAAAGAGAACTGGCAAAAAGTTGTTTCTGTACATTCAATTTTCCAGTATTTGAGATGTTCATCTATTGTTGCCTTTTATTACATGTGTGTAGGATAGAATCCACGGGAAAAGAGCATTTCTCCTCTCTAAGAGCAGCTTTTCCCATCACTAGATCACAAACCACAATATTGGTTTAGTTTAAATTTTTACCTACAGAACAGTTTCTATTTGAAACAAAGGGTAGCACAGCAAGACTTTACCTTTTGGCATACTGGAAGCTGTGATGTCACACTCAGTGTGAAGACCTCCTTTCTGCTTACACAATGTAGGATACTAGGATCATGATTAACTAAAACTAGAAATTAAATACTATCTTTGTTGGGAAGTAATCCTCACTTTAACAAGGCTGTTATACTTGGTCACAAAGGAGCCAAAGTCATGAGTAGCTTCACTATGAAAAGGAAACAAAATTGCTTTTTTTTCCAAGAAAGAAACCAAACTAGGAGAAATTACGCCACTTGCCTGTAGAAACTCATGTCAACGAAGTCAAGGTCAATGTGACAGGCTAAACCTAAGTCAAAATGGATTTTCTACTCTAGCTAGAGTGGAATAAAAATAGAACAAAAATAGAACACACTACTGCCCAAGAGTCAAGCTAAGTAAGACTTAGTGCTCAACCAAATACCCAAAGAAGGGCAGGCTGCTCAGTTTATGTACTCTAGCCCAAGCTTTACTAGCTGCAAATAGACGAACACAAAACCTAAGCTCTGAAAACATGTAAATACAAGTAAGGAATCTTGGAGATGTACTTCTTCATTCTTACAGTTTCTTAGTGTGTAGAGTAGCATGGGAAACATGGGTTTTTTTTTTTAACTGTTAACATCTGTAACGGCAAATCTTTCCTGTTACTATTTCTAATAAGCACACGACATTCTTGCAATCTGTAGTTCCAGTAACTCTTATTCCAAAGGAGGACATGTGAAGCCCATTTAGGTAGCCTATTTCATAGCTCTTTTTCATTTCTTTTACATTCATTTCTTCATTCAGAAGAAAAAAAATAATGTGTCACCTGTCACCTTAAAGAAGGTGCCAAACAAAGCCAGAGGAGAAAAGATTGTTACTATAGAGATCCACCTCTGTTGTGGTTTAAGAACAGCTGGCAACTAAGCACTACACAGCTGCTTGCTCACACTTCCCACCCAACCCCCAGTGGAACTGGGATGCGAATAAGAAGTAAAACTTACAGCTTGAGATAAGAACTGTTTAGTAACTGAGAAAAAGTTAAAAAACAAAACAAACAAACAAAACCAACAAAAAATGAAACAACCAGCACCACCACATCCCAAAACAATAAAAAACCAGTAATAAAACCATGGGTACACAATACAACTGCTCACCACTTGCTGACCACTCCCAGGCCCCATCCTCAAACCCCTGTGGACCCCCGTTCTGGGCAACTGCCCCAGTTTATGTACTGGGTATGATGCTCTATGGTGTGGAGTATCTCTTTGGCCAATTTGGGTCACCTGTTCTGATTATGATCCCTTCCAGCTTCTTTGGTGTACCCACTCACTGCCAGAGCATGAGACACTGAGTAAGTGCTTGACTTAGGATAAATACTACATAGGAACAACAAAAACATCAGCATGGTATCAACATTATTCTCATACTGAATTCAAAGCACAGCACTGGACCAGCTACGGAGAAGAAAGTAGCTATCACAGCTGAAACCAGGACAACCTCCTCGATTTTCTCCTGAAGAAAGAGAAATCTTGTCTCAGAACAGCAGATAGCTGCTGGGACATGACAGTTCAGAATGCAACATAGAAGACTATCTGTATCCTTTGTTTTAAGCTTCCAAACACTATGAGCCTTCTTTCTGCCCCCAAGAAAGGGGATTCAATTGTTCTATCTCCAAAATATTTGGAATTAAGAATGGATTTTCTGCAGAAAAACCAGAAAATATACAAGAATTGATCCAAAAGAGCCATCACCTTCCATGAACTAGAGCTCTTCTCAGGTACTGTTCCATAACCAGTATTACTGTATCTATGCTCCTGTTTTCCAACATTTAGTGTTAAGAATGTTTGTGTAACTCATCAGAGAACATTGTTCTGACATACTTTCTCCATCTGAAAAATCTACCAACTGCTGTTTCTGTCATCTGGATTAAAAAATTCTGAAAGATGGCCAGTGCAAGAAAACCTACGGGGCTGAGCACAGTCAAATTCTCTAAATCATTTTTGATCACAAGGAGAAAGAAAGAAAACAGGAGAGTACCATTTACACCTCAAATATTCATCCCAAGCAGGACCACTTGTACGGACAAAACATTTTGGTTTTACTATCGGAATCGTGTATGTCCCACATGAACATGCATGTGTTCAGCAACAGGAGGTGAGCATGCTGTGCTTAGGGAACACAACAGGGCAAATTTTAAACTCATACCATGCCATCGTAACGGTCTCCTGGTCTGCCCCTCCGGTCATAGGACATCAGATCTCTAAAATGAAAAGGGCAGCAGCATGTTAATTGTGTCATGGGTGTTACCAGATCGCTTGTTTATTCTGAGTTTTCCCATCCATGGCTCACATGTAACTTAGTATCAAACTACTCTACCCAAGCACTGAATTACAGAAGTTCCAGAACTACTGACTATAGTCCTGGTAACTTACTAACAGCACAGCAGGTAATTAAATTTCACTAAATTTCAAAATACTCTTGTTTAATACAGGCTCAAGCCTGCATAATCACTACCAACACAGAACCATGGAAAAATCACTGAAATTATGAATATGACTCAGATATACAACGTTTTCTTGTATAATGCATTTATGCAACAGCTCACCCGCCACGAGGAGGTGGTGGAGGAGGAAGAGGAAGATTACGAGCTCTGCTGCCACCTCTACCACCACGACCTGGTGGAGGTGGTGGAGGTCCTCTGCGAGGGCTCATATCATCATAATCTCTTCTTGATGGAGGCATAGGTCGTCCACCACGACCAGGAGGCATTCGATCAAAGCCTCCTCTTCCACGCATGGGAAAGCCTACTGGACGTCCCCTTCTATCATCAAACATCATTGTGAAGCCACCATAGTCGTATGTTTCATCATAGAAATTGGGATCGTAAGGCTGGGCCCGTCCTTTAATCGGAGACTAATACAAACAAAAAAACAATTCCCCAAATCAATTAGTTCTATTACAACTGGCATATTTAATTAAACTAACACATTTATGCATTTGGAACATGTTCTTGATTTCACAATGCTGCCAAGAGAGGAGATGTTGATGTGTTTCCTGTGAACTTAACTATGATAGTAAAACTACTTATATGTGGCAGATAAATTTTGTTTTCCTTCCTCATCAAGTTTTCCATTCTGATGACATGCAAAGCATAAATAATGGCCCACTAGTACCTTTTCCTCCCTTATAATGTGTACCCCAATTCTAATCAATAGAAATAGTTCCCAAGGTTCATAACTGTCCATCACTTTGCTAGTGGGAAAGTAGGAGGTACTGAATTTAAACTAGAAACTAAAAGACACCATTTTTCATCCAACTAATGTCTTAAACATTCATGAGTGCCAATGAAAGAATAAAATTAATTTAATAAACATTACCTCAGAGATAAGATCTAAGATAATCTTGATGCACTCAACAACTCTATCAGGTTTTCCACCAATAAGCACCACTCTGTCAGTTGAATGAGGACAACACTCTTGAAAGAGCTTAATGGTGGTCTGAGTGTTCTGTAGAAGAAAAAAAAATCCAAGATTATCAAGTATATTTTAAACAACTTTATAAAACCACTGAAATATTTAAAAAAGAAATTCAAAAGACAATTAAGTTCCCACCCACTTAAACCTGCATGCTTGCTTCTGAGTTTCCACACGAAATTTGAAGATGACATCTTTTAAAGATCTTGCTGACGTAAGTTTTGTATGAAGATGAAAAAAAGTTCAATTTTCTCCTTTTTCAATTATCACCCATGTCTGACGCATCATTTCATTAAATATTAGAAAAAGGACCACATAACCATTGTGAGCTTACAGGCTGTAATAGCTTTCAAATTAAACATGCTTTGGATGTTAAGACAGCAATATTGCTAGGATTATGTCTAGTTATCTTGCCTTTCTTAATCCATGCAAGCAAGTATTGTCTTATGATGCCTGAAGAGGCTACCCGAAACAGAGACTAGACAGAGCAAGGGAATAGAGGAGGTATTTATTAAAGGCCTCTAAAAGATATACCTTGGGCAGCACAGGAGCCTCTGCAAGAGACTACACCCAAGATGGATCCAAAATGGATGACGAGTCACAAGTTTTTTAGACAGATATAGGTTTGGTCTATTAGCATATCAGAAGCTGATTGTCCAACCATAGCCTTAGGTATGAAGCAACAGTAGCCCAGTCTGCCCTCCCCCGCCGAATCATTTTTGTTTATACTTCTTGGACCTGAGCTCTGGAGCGTGACCTTGGTTGTGCAGGCCCTCGGAAGGATTGTTTAGTCTGACCAACATGGGAAAGCTGGCTAACATTTTACACAGAGTTCAGAGTCACACACACTAATGCAGTAAAGAATCTGAAAAATATAAAAGCTAAAATCCCTAAGGCATCACTTACACCTGAACTGACCTGACACTGCCTGAACTGAACTGACCTGCCTTCGACACAATGCCAAAACTCAACCATGGGTTTTTAGTTCACAGAGACCATTAAGTTTTTAAAATCTTACTCTTTCACTTATAAAAACCAATGGTCTTCCAGGAGTTAGAACTAAAAAATACAAAACCAAACATGAAGTCCTTTCACAGTACATCTACTGTGGAGATGCTTTCATTCTAGACTGTTCTGTGTGTCCAACCACACAAATAATTCTACGCTATGAACCAGTTTGTTCTAAAAGGAGAAATGAATGTAACTTTAATAAAATGAAGTAAAAATCTTTTCTTTAAAAACAGTACTCCACCACAAATAATGTTTAACCAAGTCCTGGCTCTGATACCAACATTACTTCAGAGGGGCTGCAAGAAAGTTACAACTACCACCAGCTCCATCTCAGAACAGCAAAAGCATATATGCAGCGTGTTCAGAAGGAATTACTGCACAGCAGACACTTATACATGCCCCTTACGAACAGACATTGCTTATTGAACAAAATCAAATCTCAGAAGAACAGAAATCAAGTACCTCTCTGAGTTCTTTAATTTTAGCACCCTTCACACCAATAATTCCTCCTGCCAAACTCTGGTGAATAAGAAGTCGAAGTTCGCAGTCGAAGTCACTGCCTTTGTAGTGTTGATACTGCAAATAAGATGCATATAGGAGGAAAAAAAAAAAAGATTAATCACAAAAATTCAAAATATTTGGGTTTTTAACCTTTTTCTTCAAACACAATGGTATGATTTAATTTACTGCTGAATTGTAATCCTGTATTTCTTTTGATAAACCACAACAATTTAAACACCTCACCTCAAGGTGAAGTATCAGTTTTCCCTACTTTTTACATTAATTATTAAATTACACTGCACCACTTGCTATAAAGATTTAAGAAGGCATCGAACAGCCTAACACTTATTATTTGGAAAAGGGGAAGGCTATTCAGAATGTTAATTTAATAAACAATGACAGACTCTGCCCTCTACCAAAAAAATGCCAACACGTAGTGTGACAGCCATAACCCTTCTTTAAAAGGTTTTTGGCATTTTTTACTTCTCTAATCTCCTGAATTCAAAAACTAGCAAATACTCTAGAACAATCCCATTCAAAAACTAATCTTTTCATTTTAAACAAAAAAAAATTTAAAGATAAATACCTCTTCTAAAGTAGGGATAATCTTCTTCAAGATTTCTCCAATTGTCTCTATATCTGCACTTATACTCAAGATGCTGTTGGAAGCCACGATGCCAGACAATATGGAGAAGGTAGAAAAGAAAAAGCAGAAGTAAATTCTTTTTATCATCACACACAAAATTTTAACAAGATTTACTACAAAGGAGAGTTTACAAATATTCCCCACTTAAAGTAAACCTGTTTGCTCAATTTACAACACATGCATCTTTGTTTATGCCCAGTATATATGCATAAGAAATTTAAGATTAGGTAGGTCTTGCAGAGAGAGAAAGACAGAATGGGCTTTTGGAAGGGCTCAGATTAAGTGGGCAAGAAATTGACGCAGAACTGAAAAGTAGAAGTGAATATTCATGTTCCCCGCCACCACTAATTAGGATACCCTCGCTATTACATTCGTAGAACTGGCACACCTTCTCACATTAAAGGTGAGGATATGCAAGTGGTGAACGTTGTATCTGGAATAAGGTTATGAACTCAGATTACTAATGGGCTCTCCAAGAAAACAAATACAAATGCAAGACAAAAAAAGACAAAACAAATGAGAAGTGAAGGAAAGCGAACCGGAATTAGCATTTCATCAGAAATAATTATGAACAGGCAATGTTGAGGGGAGCAAGGTGGGCCACAAAGACAGAGCGAGAGACTATTTTGAACCAATTTGATTTACAATGCAGCAAATATGCAACACTTGAAGCTGTGCTCCTTCCATTGAAATAAAATTAGTGGATTGTTTGGGTGGGCAACTCACGTAAAAGTTCAGTGACAAAAAGACTTAATGGGGAAAATAAGACAGAAAACTTGAAAAAAAACAATACACCGTCTATAAGGGGATACTATTTAATTATATCAAAGGCAGGTAATAAAATACATTTCTCTCTTTCTATTCAGGCAGTGAGGCATAAACTGTTGGGACATACCGCTCGGGGCCACTGCTGTCTGGGACTGAAACACTGGCATTGTACTGCATTGGTCATTGGCGTTCGTGGATGTTGGCATTGGGCATGGGCATTCAATCGGAAGTTGTCAAGTATGGTACCCGTTTGGCAACGAGCACATTTTTGGGCATAGCCAACCAGGGTTTTCACATGGGCGTTCAGGGGCGGATGGGCCAACGTCATGGTGGGCAACGCAGGGGCAAGTCGATCCAGTACATGGGCAACGGAGATATATGGCCAAAAAAACAAGGAGAGGGAAAAGGGGGAAAAGCAATAAATTTTAATTTAATACAAACTATACTCATTACTCTCAATTAATGAAACAAGCTTAAGTTGTTCTGAAGACTAACACAATAACGGATTGCTACACCGACTGTGGCCTAATGGTATGGACCTTAAAAATGAGTCACTTCATCTGACTAAACTACTTTTTACTTTCAACAAATGATGTTTCAGTAGCAGGCTGGCTCATGAGGGTAGACACAAAACCTGTCGAGACTGATAGTACTAGAACCTCGGGCAAATCGGGAAAGTTCGTGTTTCGGACCAATCTAAATTATCTGGACTTAGGTGACATACCGATTTACTCAAAAAACCAAACAAAAAAAAAAACCAAACAAAAAAACCCGATAAAAAAAACCCTAAAAAAAAAGGAACAACTAGCTGCCAAAGTTAGTGAGCGTATGTATGATTCCTGACCATTTCAACTAAAATCTCAACTCTAGCTGCGGTAGTTTATGAACTTAGTTGGAACTGATTTGTAAAGATATATTGCCAAATCTTGTGCTGAATAGAGTCTTGATTGGAAAAACTGTTGAAATTGTAGCTGATGTTAAGTACAAGAGTGTAAACAAATGGAATTTAAGAAGCGTTGCCAAGTTTTATAAATACACAACATTAACGCTGAGCATGTGTTTAATCACCAGTCAACCCCCTGTAAAATGTGAACAGGCATTAAGTCATGACCATTTAAAAATGCTTCTAAGTAACAGAATAGAACGTTCCTTTAGCGTTTTATACCCATATCTAAAGCAAGAAACCCTAACCTTAATGCTTTTGTGCTTCATGTGCAAGCTGTTAAGAAACAGGGATGATTTCATTTTGCTTTTTTAAAGGAAGTTAAAGAATTCCTCTATCACTGGGTTAAGCCAGCCACCTGCAAGGGTTTCAGCAGTCCTATAATTGATGCACACATACGGGGAATGGTAGTATTAAGGGGTTTAAGCTGTGTCAATATTTTTAATTAGGATGGTAACTCACTTGAAGTGTGTAATTTAGCAGAATCCTATTAAAAAGTGAAGAGATTTAATATAAGCCTCTCCTCCCATGCGTCAAGCTGGGTTTTAATTAAAATAGAAATTGAAGAACTAAGTTATCTACTCTGACAATCAATACAAATGGCTCGTAACTTGGATGTCTATAGAGTTGAATTGCTCCCATTTCTAGAAATGCACGCAATCAAGTTTTCGATGTAGTGCTCTGAAAGAAGTGGTGTTAAATTAGTTCAAACTCATATATACTCACGTCTGTACGAAGTGCTTTAATATTTTTGCCACCTTTTCCAATCACTGCTCCAGCATTCTGGAAAATAGTTTTCGGAAGTTATGTTATGACAACACAGCACAGACTAAGTTTTTGAACTCAAGACTAAAAACAGGAGACCTATTTGTGCTGGCCCAAGAGGTGGGGCAGGCACTGCTTTGGAAAGGTTCCAACCAAACTGAAACTAACTGTCCACATAAAAAAAAACTACCGAAAGCTAAAACTACCACGGAACATAAGAGAGAAATAAAGATAACTCAGCTTTGCCGCTAATATTTCAATTCCAAACAGAAGTTTCTAGGCAATTCTGCCCATGTTGAACTTCTCACAGACTAGATCTATTAAAAAAACCATACTAAATGAATGTATTGTAGGTCCATTATTTCCTCAATTTCTCTGATCAGCTTTTTTTTTCCCTTATGGAATATGTTCATGCGTTCCACTTTTGTGTTCCAAACATTTGATAATTTCAAGTGCTAATATTGTTTCGCACCTCTGTAAAGTAACTAATTTCTCAGAGCAATACAAACTGAAAAAGGTGGAAATGAATGTTAACTGCCACCAAGTTCATTCAAGCCACCAACATCAACAGGAATAAACTGACAAATGGCAAAAAACAGTAATTGCAAAACTACCTTTTTACCAGGTTCTTTCAAGGATTATATGAAAACTATTGCTTTTATTACACACATCGTACACTATAGTAACAGCAGGCAAAACATTTCACAGTACTCCATGTAACTTGACTATTCGTCAGAAATGCCACACAGAGTTAAGGTAATGTTCTTTCATGCCAACGCAAAAGACTGAGATACTTCAGAAAGTACAAATCATCTTTACCAACTGGAAACACCGGAAGAAATTCATATACGGCAACTTTAACTATTTACACTTGTCAACAAGATCACTGCAATCCCTGAAGCATTACTCCCACACTTCTTCCTGTTGACATAGTTGAACAAGTTTAGTAGATCTATTCGGGAGAGTTCCTAAAATCTTAAGTTCTCCTCTCACGTATTTAATTTAAAATCACTATTTTATAATCCTCTAAACAGCTTCTTTTCCAAACACTCATATACAGTCATTCCCCTCAAAATAGCTACCTTCCACTCAAATGTAAAAATATCTTAGAATCTTTACTGTTCTACTTCTTAGCAAGTACATCTTTTTAAAAAAACCTGCATTGATCCTTAGGAACTTACCCTTTTAAGAGAACCCTGGGGACAATTCCATTGCAATACACCTGCAACTACCATTCCTACATACTGAAAATTATTCTAATGAAGTTACTTCATTTTAAAAAAAGCACATAATCTCTCTACACTTATATCCCAACATACACTTTGTCGCCACCATCTTGAACAATACTACACACAAAACCAGCGCAAAGGAAAAAGCGTACTTTGCTCTGAAGCAAGATGCGCAGTTCAACCATCTCATCAGTGTTCCGAGATCTTTTGAAGGCCTGCTCTTCCTCCATATCTTCTGCAGGACGTTTGCCTGTAGAGAGGTCCATAGGGAGGAAACATAAACATTTATTTAACTTTCTAAGTCATAAAAAAGTGGAACATGTGCCAAATTTATGCTCTGTACCATTAATACATTCTTTCCTATTAGCACAAAACTACTTACAGAAGTCTATTCTGAGCAGCCACAGCAGAGAAACAAGTCTTCACTTCAACAGCTTTCTTACTGATTAACAACTGAAAACGCATTCAAAAATCTATGAACTACGGCTTAAATGAGAATGCTGCACACAGCAAGGAATTCATGACACTGTCTAAAGGAATGCAGCATCACCCACTTAGTATTTATTTATAATTTACAATTGGGGAAAACCTTTCAGGCACAAAGCTCAAATGTAGGTTGTCCAACACCAAAACACTGGTGGAATAATAGGAAAGTTGCACTTCAGATGGTGTTTGGGAAAAACCAGCAAGAATCAACAACAGTAATGCCCTAACTTCCCTGGTAATTATTCCCAAGAAATTTTCCACGAAGTTCTTTAGCAATATTTCACATATTTGTACTCCTGCAAGTAACAATTGCAGTGAACAAAATGCAATTACCAGATATGCCCTACATCTTTCATACATATTCACATTCTTCACACAGCTATGAAATATTTTTCAGTATTTAGTCGTAACTTTCAGTTCTCATGTCTAAAAGATGCCAACAGAAAGATGGTGTGTTTATGCTTCAAAAGCATGTGTAAAAACACATTAATTAAAACCAAAGATATTTAATGCAGAATGCAAAATTACTGCTGATGCAAACATATGGTAAAGTTAAATCATTACAAAATTACTTGAAATACTGAAATTTTTAAGAGGTTCTTTCTAAAAAGGAATAGTCCTTTAAAAGATTTACCATTTGTCTCTGTGTTGGTAAAGGTCTCCTCCTGTTGTTCAGTCTCCATTGCCTTTTTTTCTTATGTGGACAAGCAAAACCTGTTGAAAAATAAAGACGGTACATTTTCCATCAAAACACAAACTGTACATCATGCTAAAGTGCAAAAAGTAACAAAAATAAATGCCTGCTGCTAGAACTTACCACTATTATATATCCTTGCTGACAAAAACTCAAGTATTCTGGGCGGGATCAAAATCCAACAGCCTATTGCTTCAAGAGCCTATGAAAACAGCATATATCAGTTGTGAGTCTCCCCACGTAACAGCTCTGATTCTCGCTACAGCCAAAAACCAAAGGTCTGACCTAAGCTATCGCCAGGGATGCTTTCCTTATAAAAGAAAAAGCATACCCAAGCCAAAGACACCACTAAGAGAAGATAAAGGCCGAATCTGTAGACTTTACATAAACTCTTAATGTCTGAATTGCAGTTTTTTGGCACACGCTAGTTTTAAGCGACCACATAATCTCAACATTATATGATATGTGCCTTGGTTTCACTTTCTAAAGGACACTACACCAGAATCTGGTCCTGCTGCTTAGGTCAATATAATTTAAACTTAATAAGAAGTCCTGTTACGGTAATTGTCAGCATTTGTTCTACAAATTCTCTACCGATGTACTAGCATGCATTTGAGCATGCATTCCTCTCAACTATAATTGATGAATAAAATAAAAATTACAACTTCCTACTACATTAAAATAGCCTCTTTTT
Organism: Cnemophilus loriae; assembly: GCA_013397755.1. NCBI lineage: Eukaryota > Metazoa > Chordata > Aves > Passeriformes > Corvidae > Cnemophilus > Cnemophilus loriae. The sequence continues at coordinate 360,414 of VZTF01008315.1, forward strand.
GAAAATACCACTCTCTGTAATTACATATAATCCACTGCATGCATGCACATCCAAAACCTCCAATAGCAGCTGAACTTCAGTACCATTTTCTGAAATATATTGTGACCTGCTTTTAGCTACTAAGTCACATTAGCGAGAAGTGTAGATAAAACAAACAATTCTGTACCTTACTATCATTAAAAATGTGATTTACCAACACAGCCAAACAATCACATATTTTCCCTTGCACTGCATTAACTTCCATTGCCTCAACAAATAGCAGGCACTCATTCTGGTATCCACAATCGGAGATGGGGGAATGGGGGTGGGGAAGAAGCTGATTCTAACTTACTAAACGTACTCTCAGACAGCTATGTAATTGTTGCCCTACTTGTAGGGCCTAAGAGCAAGGCAGTGCCTTCCCAACGCGTGCTGGTATTTCCAGGTACTTGCGGCGGGCTAAGGGGAATGCACAAGTTAGTAACAGGGGGATCTCAGGCAGACATTGCCAAAATTGCGCTGTTATGCGGACGGACAGTAAGGAAGAACCGGACAAGGTGCAATAGCCCTTTCAGGGGCTATCTGGTTAATGTATTTCCAACTATCCCAAGACTTTTAAGGCAGCAGGGAGCGAACTGTTATTAGTTACAGTTACAATTCACGGCTTAGTCTCCCCTAGTCAAACCTCCCCAGATGTCATGTGTTCTAGGTAAACCGAGGACATTCGCGTTACTAATAAAGTCAGGTTACTTATGAACACCGAAGGGCTAAAGCGGACATGAGGCGGGATCAGTGACCACAGACTTAAGAGCTAAGGAACACCGGAGCGCCTCCAGGGCGCGGCGGCACTTCTCGCCTGACTCTCTCTCCCCCTCCCTCACCGCGTCTCCAGCAGCCCGCCCAGCGCGGCGGGGACAGCGGCGACAGCGGCGGCGCTGCGGCACCCCCGCGGAGCGAAAGAAATGGCGCCCTCCGAAATGGCGCCCGCCCGCCCGCTGCGAGGCGGAGCCCGGAGCGGAAGGGCCGCCGCCACGACCACGCGGCCGCAGGGAGCGTGTTCGGGAGGACACAAAGGAGGTGCCCTGCGGCTCGAAGCCCGGCGCAGCAGGCGGAGCAGGGCACCCCCAGCGCCACTGGCACTCCGCCCGCCCCCGAAAGCGGCACGGCCGCGATGCGGAACATGCGCCCCCCGCTCGGCCTCTGCGGCTGCTTCCGCGCAGGCCGCGGCCCGGAGCGCCCTCCCTGCGACCGCCATAATCCTCGACAGAAGCTCGCCCCGGGCGTAGTTACCACGGGCGGGCGCGGGAAAGCGGCGGCGGCCGCCGCGCCCCCGCCCTTGGAGCGCACCCGCTGGCGCTGCGGCCCCGCGCTGTGCCCGCCGGGCAACGAGGACAGTGGCCGTCTANCCGGCCCCGGCCGCACGGCGCCGCGGGCTGCGCGTACCTGCGCCCGCCGCCGGCCCCGCTGCGTACGGGAGAGAAAGGGGAACAGCCGCGGCCTCCGACGCGCACATCCACCAGCGCCACCCGCGATTGGCCCCGCCACCACCCCCCGCGCGGCGCCGCCGCCGCCTCGTTGGGTGAGGCCGCTGCCCGTCAGCAAAGGAGGCGGCGCCGCGATCCGCACCGCCCTCCGTGAGGGAAGGGACGAGACGGGCCGGCGGAAAGCGTGGCGTCGTAAGACCCGCGCCGCGGCCGGCCGGCCTTTCCTACCTGGGCGGCAGGAGCCGCGGTGGGAGCGGCGCGGGCAGCGGTGGCGTGGCCCAGGAAAGCGGGAGCGGCTGCGGCCGGGACGCGAGAAAATGGCGGCCGCTAAAACCCCGCCTTGTGCGTGCAGCCCGGCGCCGGCCGCGGCGAGACTCTCGCGATGACTCGACGCGCGCCTCCCATTGGCTGTTGGGTGCGCGCGGGGTTTTGGGCGCTGCCCCGTCCCTGAGGCCGGCGGGAGTCGGGGCGGCCCCGCCGGGACTGTTCGCCCGCCCCGGTGAGTTGGAGCTCTCGGCCCCTGCGAGGGGGCTGCCGGGTGCGGCCTGCCCTCGTTCTCATCTTCCTGCTCCTCCCGCTTCTGCTTCACTCGCTCTCTCCCTCACCCCCTTCACCTCTCCTGCTGAAAACTAGCCCTTTACTTGAGTTAAGTATCTACGCGGTGTTTTCCGAGGGGTGGATCTTTTGGGGAGAGCTTGGAGGCAGGGTGTTCTTTTGTTCGCTCTGAAGGTTATAATGGCAAAAAAACTCCCAAAAACCCTAAAAAAACAAAACAAAAAAAAAACCGCGAAAACCAGCAAAACCCACACCTGGTGTTTCTTAAATATTCTTACGGTAGGGTTTGTTTTCGTTATGTTCTGTAGAGAGATTGAGCTCCTCGGTGGCCTTTTCTAAGGGATTGAGCGTGATCCATGCACACAGTTAGGCAACCTGATGTCTTGTCAATGTTTGTATTAGTGATATGGGTGCAGGATGCACCATTAGCAAGTGTGCTAGCGATACCAGACTAGAGATGTTGCTGATTCTCTCAAGGCACAAGAGCCTTGCAGAGGGATCTGGAATCGGTTGGAGCACTGGGTAATTATCAGTGGCATGAAATTTAACAAGAACAAACACCAGATTCTGCCCCTGGGGTGCAGTAAAGCTGGGCACAAGTATAAGCTGGGAGAGAAGTGTGTGGAGAGCAGCCCTGCAGAAAGGGACCTGGGGGTGCTGGTCGGCAGCAGCTCAGTGTGAGCCAGCAGGGTGTGCCCGGGCAGCCAGGAGGGCAAACCCCATCCCAGGGTGCACCAGACACAGCATCACCAGCTGTGATTGGGATCATCCTGCTGGATTCAGCCGTGGTGCGGCCTCACCCTGAGTCCTGTGTGCTGTGCTGGGCCTCACAGTTTGAGAAGGATGGGAAGGTCCTTGCATGGTCAGAGGAGGACAGCAGAGCTGGTGGAAGGGCTGTAAGGCACAACTTGTGAGGAGTGGCTGAGGGCTCTGGGTTTGTCCAGTTTGGAGAGAAGGAGGCCGAGGGGTGACCTCCTTGCTCTGTACAGCTTCCTGAGGAGGGGACCTGGAGAGGGAAGTGCTGGTCTTTTCCTGGCATCCAGCAACAAGAGATGTGGGAATGGTTCAAAGCTGTATTAGGGGAGGTTCAGACTTGACAATAGGAATAATTTCTTTACCAAGTACAACAAAGCTGGTGAAAGGCCTAGAGAGTAAGTGGTATTAGGAGTTGCTGAGGGAGCAGGGCTGGAGAAGAGGAGGCTCAGGGGAGACCTTATTGCTCTCCACAACTACTTAAAAGGAAATTGTTGGAAGGTGGGAGTCAGTCTCTGAGACTGACCTCAAGGTGTACCAAGGGAGGTTCAGGTTGGACATCAGGAATTTTTCACAGAAAGGGTGTTTAAGCAATGAACAGGCTATCTGCCCAGGGAGATAACGGAGTCACCATCCCTGGAACTGTTCAAGAAGTGACTGGACATGCTACTTGGTGCCATGATCTAGTTGACATGGTGTTCAGTCAAAGGTTGAACTCAATGATCTTGGAAGTCTTTTCCAACCTGAATGATTCTAATTCTAAGAGCATGATCAAACACTGGAACAGGCTTCCTGTAGAGGTGACTGATGCCCTAAACCTGTTACTGTTAAAGATGTATCTGGACAATATCCTTAGTAATGTGCTTTTACTTTTGGTCAGCCCTGAATTGGTCAGGTGGTTGGACTAGGTGATCACTGAAAGTCTCTTCCAACTGAATTACTTCTGTTCTACTCTGTTTGTGCACAGCTAACTAACTAAACTTTTTCCTGAACTAACAGTAAGTTAGAGTTTATTAGCCACTGATGTCTCTGAGATGATAGCTGCCCGGACTTGGTGTTATTGCAGCCAAGTCCTGCACTGGGTGTCTAGATAACAATGTTTCAAGCCAGCTTTCTGTTGTAGGCTGCAAAGTTTTCAGTCACAGACTGAAAGTCACCACTCTGATATAAGTGTTGATAGACCACAGCTTGGTTCTATAGATCCTTTTACTTCTGTTCATAACCGTGCTGGGGAAGTGGGAGAATAACATCTCAGGTCAATTTCTAAAGTAAACTGGGTGTTAACAGAAAGAAAACCATAAAAAAAAGGAGGAAATCTATTTTAAAACCTTCTGCTGTTTTGGTTTGGGTTTTTTTGTCCATTCACTTTTCATCTATAAGAAAAGGATTTCAGTTATATGTTTCTAATTAAATCAACAGAAAAAAAGTGTGGTTTCTTGTATAAGTCTCCATACTTTTCTTATATTTTGCACATACCTTTTATGCTGATAATTGCGCATACCTTTTATGCTGATTGAAACATTAAATGTTGGAAATGCCTGAGTTTTATTGTCTGTAGAAGTGTTTTTATTTAATTTTTTTTAGATAATATGAGCGTGAAACTTGTCATCATTTCAGTCTTTGTCAGAAGATTAAATATGTCTTTTTGAATTCCATTCTAGGGAATTAAGTCTCTTACCGTAAAAGAAAATGTCTGCATCTAGCATTGTAGCAAGAGTGGAAACCTGGCTTTCATCCACATGGCATGTTAAAGTTCCTTTGACATGGCTGGAAGCATGTATTAATTGGATCCAGGAAGAAAATAGTGGTAGTAATTTAAGTCAAGCTCAGATTAACAAGCAGGTGTTTGAGCAATGGCTTCTTACCGATCTGAGAGACTTGGAATATCCCATTTTGCCTAACTGCATCTTAGATACTCCCAAAGGAGAGTTATCAGGATTCTACTCCATACAGATTGATTCACTGGTTGATGTTAGCCAGCCAGCATATTCTCAGTTGCAGAAGCTAAGAGGGAAAAGCACTGTAAATGAAGAAGTAACAGCCAGCACTCAGGCGTTTCAGAAGCCCTGGGAAGCAAAGCCTACTCGAATGCTGATGCTACAACTAACGGATGGCATACATCAAATTCAGGGCATGGAGTATCAACCGGTGCCTGTTCTCTGCAGTAATCTTCCTCCTGGAACAAAAATCACTGTACAGGGCAATGTTGCATATCGTCTTGGAGTTCTTCTGCTTAAACCAGAAAATGTGAAACTGTTGGGGGGTGAAGTTGATGCTCTTCTTGAGGATTATTGTCAGGAAAGAGTCCTTGCTAGATTAATTGGAGAAACTGAAAACCCTGATTCTGTTAGACAAGCTGGACATGAACACATTTTTTCAAGGCCTGTGGATGAATTAGAACAAACTCTTGGCCCTTCAGATGAAGAGCTTTTAGCCAGCCTTGATGAAAATAATGAATTTACTTTAAACAACAGAACATCTTTAGAAAGTGGATACTGTAGTAGAAGCAACAATTTTAATACAGCCTCAGGTTCACTGGCTGGACACAATGGAAATGTTTTGCTACAAAAATCTGGAAGTCATTTGCCTCACTCAGATGAACAAGTTTCACCTCCCATAGGGTATGCTGATGGCTTTTTAAATGACTTTCCTTTAGAAGATGACTTTCTTCTGGAAGAAGAGATGCAAAGAGAGATGGAAGAAGTGCCACCAGTGGACATGAACAGAAACATAGGTTTAATTGCTGGCAGACTTCCACGTACATCTAGAAGCTCCTGCAATTCATCTTTAAATGGCACTGGTGAAGAAGACAATGTGAATGAAAGAGATAAGCCCAGGGAAGCTATCAGCGAGGAAAAGAATGTGAGAAGAATGATATTTGATGAAGATGGAGATAGCATGAATAACTTTTTGCAGCACGAGGGCTTGCGTCAAACTTGCAGTTCACCAGATTTTTCTTTGGAAAATCCTCCTGAGGAAGGGCAGAATTACACAGACCTAGATGAGAGCAGATGTAAACACCAGCACACTTCTGACAGCAGAGTATTAAATGATGACCCTGTATTTTCCCTAAAAATGGATCCAGAAGGAGATCAGCAGAAACGTGATTCACAGATCTTTCCTTGCAAGGCAGTAGAGGCACATTTAGACTTAGGTTCTCCACCTTTCACGTATATTTACCTTCTCCTTGCAAAAAACCCAGAAACTGTTACAATTCTGAAAGTTAAATGTTTTATTGTCACTCTCACTGGAAACCTCACAAAAAGCAATGGGTCCTGGGGCATAAAGGCAAAAATTTCTGATGGCTCTGCTTATCTTGAAGTAGATTTTGCTGATGATATTCTAACAAGTTTGATTGGCTTTTCAGTGCCCGAAATGAATAGGCTGAAAAAGGATCCAGCTTTACGTCTAAAACTTAAGGATGGTTTAGAGAAATGTCAAAAACAACTGATAGATCTCTGTTGTTTGATGACTATTGAGTTTAATCCATTTCAGTCTAAAGCTACTGTATTAATTCTCCAGGATGCTGATGCTAGCCATCTAGAACAATTGAAGAAACGTTTGAATAAATAACATGTGCAAACTTGCAGACTATATACTAGGAAATGTTTGAGTCAGATTTCCCTTGAGGGACTCTTGAGAGTGAAACTTAAAATTAAGTGATGTGTCTTTTATCAGGAATTATAATGTAAAAGTGAGACAAGGGGATTACCTGTTGCAGCAAAACTGGTCAGTTTGTTTCTTATGGTGACAGTATTGGAATAAGAGTTCAAATATTACTGCCTTGATTTTTTCACTCTGCAAAATCCTATGTGTTCTAGACTGGTAATCCTGAGTCGCAGAATTTGTCAGGAAATGTATAACAATGGAGGAACCATCTTGTTATTTTACTTTTTCAGGTATTTACCTGATTTTTAAAAGAAGGGTACAGGAGACTCTCAGTTTTTTCTTGGAGAAAATCAGTTGAATAAATTTAAACAACAAATTATAGTTTAAATACAGTCCCTTCTGACTATGCCAATCTGAAGACTCAAATCTATATTCACCGTGCAAGAACCAAAAGTATAGGGAAATGAAAGACTGTCTTCTAAATGTTCAGGTGTGAGGAAAAAACATCAAATCCTATACAAAATGGAGATTAAAAAAACCTCTATATTTTTACGAATAATTAAAGCCAAGTGTTTTAAAATCTTTGTTAGCAGAAAATTTTTATAACATATGGGGATTCTATTTTCTGTTTCATGTTAATGTTAATCATTGCTAGTAGATTTGAAACTAGAGGAAAACTCATTCAATAACTCTTCTGGTTACTTGACTAAACTTTTTACAGAGTAGTCAAATACTTGTGCTGTACACGTCGTATAGTATATTTAATGTTGGTCTGAATTTTGATTGATTTTTTAAAATTTCTGCTTCTAAAATAATATATTAAAGTTTTCATTTAAATTTTGGTGGATGCTGCTTAGTCACTTCAAAAGAAAAATATATATTTTGCTGAGTGTATAGAGTATGAGAAATTATTTGATTAAGTTTTTTGTTCTTTTTTTTTCTTCCCATCCTTTCCTCTTCTCTTTTTTGGGTTTTTTTTTTGTTTGTTTTTACCTTTTGGTTGATTGGTTTGAGTTGGGTTGTTTCCTTGTGAATTTAGAAGGATTAATATTCTGTCAGGAGTAGGGGAACCAATGACAGGAGCGGTCTGCCCAGTGTTGTTAGTGTTTGCAAAGAGTGTAAAATTGGTGGCTAGGAGAGAGATTTTTTTAAATTGACCTGTCAGTCAGTATCTTTTTTTCAAAGCTTTTTCTTTCTCTGAACAATGTCTGTTAGGCCACTGAGATTTGCTGTGGCAGATTGTCAGTATAGCTTTACTGCTCAATCCCAAATTGAGAAGCGTGCTTCAAGACTCCAAGGAAAACCTGAGGTAATTTGCTAAGGTAAAAATGGAGGATGGTGGAATTTTGGACATCCAGAGAGTTTTCATGCTTGAGGCATGAGGGTTTTTAGGCTTTATTTTGTACATTTTAGCAACACAAACATCCCCACGTCCCTTTCTCTCCTTGCCCTTCCCACTGTGAAGAGAACCTGAGGAAATTATAACCCCATGAGCCACCTTTGGGTTTATTTTCTGAGGCTTTTGGGAACGATACATTGTTTAGAACCTTAAGAGCAAAAGCTTTTGCCTATCTGGAACCTACATGGCTGGATCTTGAGTTACAGTTTCAGAAAAAATTGCTTGTTAGTAGGAAACTGACCAAGCTTCATTTCATGATAATCCTTGTAGAAGTTAATAGAGCTGACTGTAAACCTTTAGTGCTGTTTTATGGAAATATTTCTCCTATAACGAGTTAGGAAACCTCCTTTGAAGTTTTTGCCTTAGCATGTAAAAGGATAGGAGTCTTTAAACTTCGAACGGCATGAATAATCCACAGATTTTATTCTGCTTGTGCGAAGCAAGAGTCATGTTATTCAAACTGCAAAATCAGATTAAGTGTTGTTTGGTTTAGATGATGAAGTCACACCTGCCCCTCCTTTTTTGCGTTTACGTTAAGGTTTAACCATCTCTGCTGCAATAATTGCATGTGTCTCCTGTTCTCTTCCTTGGCTTCCCCACCTTCCCACCTTAGAGACAGTGTTACTTGCCTGACTTTTTCTTCTCCCCCATCCCCCATTGTCCTTGTCTTCATTTTCAACATGTGCTTTCTGGAAGGCCATTCTCATGCCTGTGGTCCAGTGCAAGCAAGAAGATCTCAATAAAAATGTTTACAGCATGAGTGCTCTGCAGATATTTCAGTGCAATTTTCTGGTGTATAAGGTTTCCAGGTCTGTGTTCAAGCTTTTAGAATTAATGAGAAATATTGCATAGTTTTTCCAAGAAGAAAAGGAATGAAATTAGTGATATCAAGAAAGCATGCTTAATTAAGAGCTGATGTCAAGCAGAAAATGGTTTATGTGGCTGTGCATACCAGTTATTGGTTCTGGCCTTAGGCATTTTATTTGCTTTCAGAATCAGCTCTCCTCTTAACAGTCTTAATGTTTTTGTACGTGGCAGTGGTGTGTCAGAGCCCTTCAGATGACCACTATTCTTACAGGCTGAATTCAGAACACAGGCTGCAAGCCTAGCAGAGTTATGATGGCCACATTTCTGGAGCATGAAACCGAACTCCTGTACCAGCTGCTGAAGGCACTTGTCATGGCAGCTGCTCTCACAAGTTACATGTAGCCTTCTGGCAGAAAGCAGCTTTTGCACTTTCTGTCATCTCTTGTCTACACTATATCACAAACTAACTTCATCTTGTTGTTATCTTTGTTTCAGGTGCTAAGTAGACTTCCGCACTGGTAGTGTATCTGACTGCAATTTCAGAATCAGTTTCAGTGTTCTTCAGGAATGTTTTCCTTTTATTGGGAAAAATAAGCTGCTTTTTTTGTTGCTGGTCGCAGTGAAAATTTCCAACCAATTTGGTTTCAATATGTGAAACCTACAATATTCTCTCACAGGGACATGAATGTTACTCTGTTAACAATGGAAGTTGGTTCTCACCTTACTTACAGTTATTAAAGAAAATGAAACCAATGAATGTGTTATGTCAGTGCCAGGTACCTGCATCAGAATATCCTTGAAAAGCTCTGTCACTAAGGCAAGCTAGTAGAAAACAGAAGGCTCTCAGAAACGTTGCTGTGCCCTAGTTCTTTTCAAGGTATTCACTCTCAAACTGCAGAACAAGGCAAGAAATATGGCAGGTTTCCAAATAAATCAGGCTGGCAGGACTAGTCTAATCCTACTTGATATTAGTTTGGCCACAAATAGGCATGTCATTATAACCCAGCAACTTCCTTCTCGTTGAATGCAGGCAGTGTTCTAAGGAAGCAACAGCTAGTTGACATAACGTAATTTCAAAGTATGAGTGAAGAATGTTAAGAGTTTTCCTAAAAGGTATTCTGAGCTGCTCAGTAATGTGAGTTCACAGTAGAAGAATTATATATTTCAGGTCATATCAAAGGCAGAAATTTTCATGGTAGTGGAACATGATTAGATGGAACAATAAACATAATAATTGGCTCTAAATACAAAGACCTGTTTCTTGATGTCTTGCTGTAATAATGTCAAATATTTCTGTTTTGAATAAAAAGGTAATAACTTTAGGCTTTTTGCTATAGGGAGAAAATGATTTATAGTACAGTGTTTCTGAATTATCTGGTGGCAAGGAAAATTAAATGTATTCATCTGAGAGGAAAAGGCAAAAAGGACTTTAGAATGTAAGTAACACCTCTCATTTCAGATCCAGTTCTCTGGTGTTATGGTCCTAGAAGGAAGAATACCAATAGTAATAACAGCAGATGAGAGGATAAAGGTAAACTGATACTGCAACTCCGAATTCAACAGAAGAGGCAAAAGTTTCTTGCAAATCAGCTGCTCATCTAAATGTATATGGATGACAGACTTTTGTATCAGTCACTTTTACTCTTTTCCTTAAGGAATTCTTTCCTGATTGTGCTGGGTTTTCTAACAGGGTGAAATTGCAGTGTGTGGCTGTTAGAATTTGTCCAGCTTCTGATGCTTTTCTTAAGGCTAAAAAAACCTGATTCTGTCATCCTTTCCAGGAGATGGCATGTGCTCCATCTCCCTGACCACCTTGGCAGTGTCTGCTGGTCACCTGCTTCACTGTCAGTGGCTTTCTTGTGCTAGGGAGCTCTAAATAGGACACAACATTCCGCATGCAGTCTCACAAGTGCTGAAAGCAGAAGGCAGCTTGCTGTCTGGGACCTGCTTGCTGGCTCTGATGGTCATTGCCGCCACAAGGTCACACTGCTGACTTCTGTTCAAGCTGCACACAAGAGCACACGGCTCCTACTATAAAGCTTCCTAACCAGTTGGTTCCCAACCCTTTCTATTGCGTGGAGTTATTTCTGCAGGGATGAAGGAATTTGCATTTGTCTTTGTCAAACTTCAGTTTCTAGAAGTCCACATGTCCAACCTGTGCCTATCATTATTTCTTTTCCCTTTTCCCTTTTCCCTTTNTATGGAAGCTTCTCTACCACTTACCCCTTATCTACGCAATCAGAAACCTCTTTCTAGAGGGAATTAGGTTGGGCAGACATGACTTGACATTGTAGGCCTATGCTGACTGTTTCAAACCACTATCACCTTCATGTGCCTAGGTGTGGATTCAGAGATGATTTGCTCTAACCTCTGGGACTGAGGTCAGACTGACAAGTCGGTAATTCCCTGGATCCTTGTCCCTGAACATGGATGTGGCACTTGTGGAGACCTCAGCACCCTCAGCAGCACCCTGTCTGGTCCCATGGGGAGTTGTATGTGTCTGCGCGGTAAAGTAGTCTGTTGCTATAAGGAGGTGCTGGTACATATGATCTCAGTAAGAAGGACACTCTGACTCTAAAATGCCATTTGAAACACTAGTTATTTGGATTAACACTTTCAGATAAAGGCAAGGCCATGCAGATGACATAAGCTCTGGTACAACTGGCAGCTGCCTGCTGGCTCCACCACACTGTGTGCTGCCTGAACTTGTCCCACCACAGAGAGATTTGCGCAGCCCAACACAACCTGAAGGCCACACTGGCTGTGCACAGCACAGACCTGTGCCTGCTTAGGTTAGCCATGACATGATGTGGGTCACTGAGCCCTCAACATGTAATCATCTTCTGGTCAGCATCACCGCATTTCCTGTCCAATTACTTGCCGTAGGTTGTACTGCCTTTCTACAGATACTGTTAGTAGACTTGGGAACATGGGAGCTTTTCTTGTCATCTGCTCATGCATCACCTGCTTCTTTGAGTATCTATCTGTGTTGCCTGTGTAAGCTGTAAGTTATTTAGGCTGTATCACAGTTTTCATACTGTAATACAAGTCACAGTTAATGCTGGCTTTAAAACAGTTTTACTGTAGTGGCAGTGCAGATGGTGGAAGAACATGTTTAACTAGATGATACCATTTAAAAATCCATGGTAATATATAACTTACTGCTTTGTGGCAGGTGAATACCAAAACATCTTTTACTATGTTTTCATGGACAAAACTAACATTGATTTCAGCAAAGTTCTGTTAATATAAAAAGGGGCAAAATGCAGGCTTCACAAATACTGTCTGAATTAGTAATACAGCATAAACCAGAGAGGTGAGCTGAGGTGGGTGAACTGAGAGATGTTCATAGAACGAATTACAGATTAGAGGCCTTTCAGGATAAGGGTATTTCCTTATTTACAAGGGGAGCTCTCACAGAGTCATTGTGGCAAAGAAAATTTGCTTCAATTCTGTGGCTATTCAAAAAGCAGTAGGAATTCCAATCCTGAGAGAGATTGGAATTCCAGTCCAAATCCAAAGACAGAGAAAGCATCTAATTTTCAGCCCTGTTGAGCACCTTTGTGGGTAGGTAGAGATGGAAGCTGGGAGACATTCTGTACTTAATGCTTCTTAGTAGCTAAATGAGCATCTCCCTGCACACTGACTTAGTTTTTTGAGCTTAATTCCTTGTATAAACTTTGGAGATACCCAATACAGTTAATTTAGCTGGTATAGACCACCATGACATGTTAAACAACTTTTTGTTTGTTTACTTGGTAGGTTTGAATTTTCTTACAGGGTGAGAATAGTCTTTGCTATGGAGGGGAAAAAAAAGCTCTACAGGGAGACCTGGAGAGACTCAATCAATGGGCTAAGGACAGCTGCATGAGGCTCAATAAGGCAAATTGCTGTGTCCTGCACTCAGGTCACAAACACCCCATGCAGTGCTACAGGCTGGGGGAGGAGTGGCTGGAGAACTGTTTGGCAGAAAGGGACTTGGAGGTGCTGGTTGAAGCCAACACAGTATAATAATTTAATTTGTTTTCTGTAGAAAAGTCTATTTAAATAAACTAAGGTTGTTGTACTAGACAAGGAAGCAATGTGCTTTACACATACGGTGTGCTTGACGTTGCTCCTAGTGGTATGCACAGACCACTCAGTAGCAAAACTTTTACTAGACCCTCTCATAGCAGAACTCATCTGCCAAAAACTTCAGGCTGCTCTATTTTTTTTACCATTCTGTCTCATTTGGGATGTTATTGAAAGCAAAAACTTGTATATTGGTTCTACAGAAGAAGCCTGCAAACCTCTCAGATGCCTCGGGTAACCTCATGCTTTTCAGGCACAGGAAGTGAATTTGTTTGGGTTTTATGGGGAACAGGTTCAGTGCAATTAATTACTTGTGGTACGATTGACACAGACTGACAATTGTTGGACACTGTGGTATTGGTATAAAGACGTTTAGGCTGATATAATTCGTGCCATTTAGCAGAAAGCTGTGCAATAACCCCAGTTAATAAAATAACGCCCACGTTGCACCTAAAATTTTTAGGTAGAATTTGGCTGACTGAAAAAAGGTTAAGGACCTGATTGCGTCATATCTTAGTTCTGCATTTGCTTTAGATCTATATGAAGCATACTGGCTGCTAAAAGAAGGTATTAAACTTTTCCTGGCCCTGTTTTCATGCTTGCACACTGTCTTCTATGGCTGGGTTAAAAACAATCAAAACCATCACCATTAGCCACTGGGTTAAAAATTCTCTGTAGTTGCTGAGCTGGATTTTAGCTTGACTCAGTTCCCTGAGGTACAAAGGAGGAAATGCTGCAGGGGTGAAAAGAAGCAGGGGGAGGGACACGGAGAGTGCATATTTGTGTGTGCAGCCATAGCCACTGTTCTGCTGAAGGATAGCAACAGGCATCCTTTGGAGTCAGCAGGAGGAAAATAGGATGAAAATACATCCTAAGAGGGAAGTCAAGAACAGAAGGGAAGAAAGCTAAGAGGTAGAGCTCTGAATATCAAAATGAGGAAAAGCTTACTATATCCTTTGTTACCTTCCATGGACCAAATAATGTCTTTATTAGGAGCAGTAAAGAATAATAAACAAAGAAGGATGGAAAAAGGGACAAACAGCTTTCTGTGATGTTGAAAACTATAAGTGATTGTAGAAAGGCCAATTCAACTGCAGAAGCAGCTAAAAATTAAAATCATGCATATTAATACTGATTAAAGCTACCAGTGAAGATATACAAAATAATTGGAATAAATTGCTTAATGTGAGGGGGCTTTGTATCTACAGTATGTTTCTTGTTGAAATTTTCATATCAAAAGAGAAAGGAAGTCACACTGAATCATTATTTTCTCACAAGTATTCCGCTGAACTTTAATTTCTTACATAGTGAATCATTATTTTCTCATAAGTATTCCACTGAACTTTAATTTCTTACATCTGGAAGTGTTAAACTATATACTGTACTTCTGTGAATGAGTACAAAAATAATGTAACAATAACAATAACAAGTTTGTCTTTTTGAGTGGTGGTAACACAGATTCATAGAGTTGTTTAGATTGGTAAATGTCTCTAAGATCATCAGTCCAACTGCTAATGCACTAAAATACTACCTTTATTAAACTTTTAAACAGTCTTGAATCATGGTGCTAACTTCATTTTTCCTGTCAGAATTCAGAGGAGCATGCAATGCAGGTATCACACAAGCAAAAGGAATTGTATGTTTAGGACTTTACTCCCAAAGAAAAACAAAATGTGGTGTGTCTTAGTATATTTTGAACCTAATTCTGCACCATCCTGTTCACTCACTGAACGAAATTCAATGCAATGAGTACAGGGTCTGTTGCAGCACTTAGCCCATCCTTCCATTGGTTAGGAGCATAGCTTTCTTCTAGGTACCAATATCCCAATTCCTCTAAGCTGCATAAGTAAAGAACGAGCTAGTTCTAATAGTTCTAATTAGAATACAGATAACCATGCTGAATTTCGTAGCACTATTTAGAACAGTGAGAGGGAGTGTGGGTGAATTGTGAGGAAGGATTCTCAATGCTGACTTTTCCCCTGATAGTTTTTAAACAATGTGTTTCTGTTCTTTATTTCTCAAAGTATCTTCTCCAGCTGTGCAGTTGTAATTCAGCAGTGTCATGTATTGTCATTTCTGCATCAGTAAACAGGTGGGACCTGCTGAGTAATTATGAAATAACCTCATAATGAAATGCAGGGAAGGGTTCTAATTAAATTTTAAAGTTGCTAAACAACTATACAACTTTAAATGGTAATTTTCAATCCATGTATCCTAACGAGTTCTCAGAATACCTTACTGAAGTATATAAATGATACGGTAAACACAAAATGGGATTTTCCACAGTTCCAGTGTATAGAAAACCGTTTGTAAACAAAGTATACTCGTACACAAGAATTCAAATATTAACTTATAGTGGAACTGTAGGGCAACGGCATACAATTTTTAATACTTTTTTAATACATGACTGACAACAAAGGAAGCCTGTAAAGATTGATATCAATAATCCATGTGGTCCAGTATTTTGTCTCTGAAAATGTCTAGTACTAAGTGTGGAGGGTAGCATGGCAAGGGTAAAGTGCTACCTCCTGAATTCTTTCAGCAGTCTTAGGCTTGTGGACTTTCTCAGCCAGAGGTTGTATCTTTGCACTTAGTAGTCCCTTGCTGGAAATCAAGAAAATGAGATAATCAGACTATGCCTACATCAGAGGTTTTAGTGAATATAAAATGTTGTTAAAATTCAGTTCTTGTCTACCGTCTCTGATTCAGGTACTGCAACACTTACATGCAAAGAAAAAATATTTTTTCAATATAAGATCTATTCCTAGTTTTCTTAAATTCTTACCCCTTTCTGTTACCACACAAACCTTAGTCAGGTCAATCTGTTTTTAAAAAATCTGGTATGTGCACAGTCTCTAATACAAGTACAGTTAAATGCCATAATCCACATATCATTATTATTACTTAAACTGTAAAAACAACACCAAAAAACCCAGCAACCAAAAATCTCCACACAAGTTAATCTAAGTATGAAAACCGATTTAAAACAATAACCGAACATTTATAAGTAGCATTAATCATCACAATATTAATTAATAATCATTTGGAATTTGTAGCAAAGCTACATGAAGTGGCAATAATAGTATTGTTTGAAAGATCTTTTTGATAACTGATAAATTCAGTGAGGATAGATAGAGCCAGTCTAAGGAAAATCTTCATTAGGTTAGAGAAATAAATACACAGAACTAGTTATATTGCTAAGAACAAGTATCTCAATGACACAGAAGCCTTACTAATAATGTAATCCTATCTTCCAGTTTCTGAGTTTACTGTTGTGTGTACTGCTCATACTACTTTTTCTCATATTCCTTGTGGTCTTTGTTCTTGAACTATAAGTCATTATCATTTGTGCAATTTGTGTGATTGCATTTTTTTTAACTGAAGTGTCTTATACTGTTTTTCTACACTCACTTGGAACTTTTAAGTAGATAATGTGAAAACATAAAACATAATACAAGGAAACATAAACTAACCCTAATAACCCCAAATACAAAACAACCATAACACCCTAAACCATACTCCATAACCCCTAACCCTTAATCCTAACCCTAAGATATGAAACAATGCTTTACTTAGAATCACAGAATCATTCCAGTTGGACAAGATCCTTGAAATCATTGGGTTTAACCATTCATCCAGCATTGCCAAACCCACCACTAAACCATGTCCATAAGTTCCACATCTACACATGTTTTAAATGCCTCCAAGGATGGTGACTCAACCACTTCTTTGGGTAATGTGTTCCAGTGCTTGACAACCCGTTCAGTGAAGAAATTTTTACTGACATCCGATCTAAACCTCTCCTGGAGCAATTTGAAGCCATTACCTCTTGTCCTGTCACTGGTTGCCTGGGAGAAGAGGCCAACCCCCACCTGGCTGCACCCTCCTGTCAGAGAGTTGTACAGAGTTATATGGTCTCCCCTGAGCCTCCTTTTCTCCAGGCTAAACAACCCCAGCTCCCTCAGCCACTCCTCAATTTCTGGACTTGTGTTCCAGACCCTTTACCAGCTCTGTTGCCCCTCTCTGGACTTGCTCCAGCGCCTCAATGTCCTTCTTGTTGTGAGGGGCTCAAAACGAGGTGCAGCTTCATCAGGGCGAAATACAGGGGAATGATCCTTTCCTAGCCCTGCCGGCCACACTATTTCTGATGCAAGCCAGGATGCCACTGACCTTCTTGGCCACCTGGGCACATACTGGATTGTGTTCAACTGCTGTTGACCAGCACCCTAAGTCCTTTCCCCCCAGTAATCTTTCCAGCCACTCTGCCCGCAGCCTTTGGCACTGTCTGGGGCTGTTGTGACCCAAGCAATGGTAGGACCTCACATTTGCCTTATTGAACCTCATACTGCTGTTCTCAGCCTCAGTCCAGATCCCTCTGCAAGGCCTTCCTACACTACAGCAGGTCAACAATTCCACCCAACTTGGTGTCACCTGCTGACTTACTAAATGCACTCAATCTCCTCATCCAGATCCTTGATCAAGATATTAAACAGGATGGTCCCAATACTGATCCCTGGGGAACATCTGTATTTACTGCCCAACAACTGGATGTAGCTCCATTCACCAACACTCTCAGCCCAGTCATCCAGCCAGTTTTTAACCCAGTGGACAGAGCACCCATCCAAGACATGGACACCCAGATTCTCCAGAAGAATGCTGTGGGAAATGGTTTCAAAGGCTTTATTAATGTCCCAGTAGACAACGTTCAGAGCCTTTCTCTCGTTTGCTGAGTGGATCACCCTGTCATAGGATGAGATCAGGTTGTTCAAGCAGGACCTGTCTTTCGTAAAACTCCTCCTGGCTCGGCTGTCCTGCAAATGTCACGCGATGACACTCAGGATGATCTGCTCTATGACTTTTCCCAGTACCAAGGTCAGACTGACAGTCCCATAGTTCTCTGGATCCTCCTTCTGACTCTTCTGTAGATGGGCATCACATTGGCCAATCTTCAGTCATCTAAGATCTCTCATTTAACAAAGGCTGATGATAAATGATAGAATGTGGCTCAGAGAGCACTTTCACCAGCTCCCTCAGTATCCTCAGGTGGATTCCGTCTGGCCCTACAGATTTGTGTGGGTCTAAGCGATCTAGTAAGTCACTGACCACTTCTCCGTGGACTATGGGAGGTTCATTCTGCTCCCTATCCCCATCTTCCACCTCAGGGGGCTGGGTACCTCAGCAACTTATTGCTGTCTCCAACTTATTGCCCTTTCAGATACAGGAAATGAAGTAGAATAAATTCTTTGTCCAGAAAAAACTGGTTTTCTGCTTTTTGGTTTACAATCCTGAAGACAATTTTGACTGATTATTTTGCAAGATGACGATATTCAGAATGCAGCAGTTTTCTATCATGTTCCCTTCTTGTTCTAGTGGTTTAAGTGATGGATAAGAAGTTAATGGAAAAACAATAGTGGGAGTAGAGCAGGTATTTCTGCCCCAAGAAGCAGGAAACTTTGTGTAACTACTTTTTTATATTACATCTCAAAAATATTAAGTTTTTTGTTTACTTACTGATATTCAAGCCTGAGGATGCATACTCTCAATTGTTTCTCCACACTCACTTTCCTACAAAGTCAAGGATTCTAGGTTTTATTTGATTTCAGGTAGCCATATAACAGTTGGAAGAGAGGCAGCACTACCATCTTACTCGGATATACACTATATTATAGATACTCTACTGAAAGTAGGGTCTGTGTTGGTAAACACTTTACACACACAACCCCTCCCTTTAAAAGCACTCTGCTTTAACTCTGCTGCACGATGTGTGCTGCCTCTTAAACTGAAATGACTGCTGAGGACTTTCCTTATAATTGCTGTCACTAGCACCAGTGGTACTCTGGCGCTTAGCACAACAGCTACGAGGAGAGGAGTTTTTCCTGCACTGCAGACCTCAACTTCTGAAAGAGAGAAATGGGCAAATGAAGCGGAGAGGACTGAGTTTTCAGAAGACAGAAAGTAAGGAAAAGGCAAAGGCAGGAGGAAAAGAAAGCATGAAAACTACAACAAATCCTTTTTTTTTGTGAAGTGTTGTCCAGATGCAGAGGACAGTCCTGAATTTCTGAGTACCTGGACAGAACACCAGGAGGTAAAAGCTGGAGATGTAAGAGGAAGGCAAGGGCCTGATAGACAGGGAAAAAGAGAATTTGGTTACGTGGAGGTCTGCAGAAGAAAAAGCGAAGAACAGCTAAGGTGAGAAACTTCAGCAGCTATGGGAACTGTAAGATGGTGGTAAATGGGCAAATGCTAAAAGTTGGAAGACTGGAAACTGGCAGGGCTGGAAATAAATAGGAGTTTGATGGTATGGCAGAAAAGGATAGGCAGCCAGGCTGGAGATGCAGTGCCTATGAGCATAGAGATAAGAGAGAGAAGAAAGATAAAAAAGGTAGATCCCTTCAAATGCATTTCCCCGTGACTGTAAAATTATAAGTTTTTTTAGGGTCAAAATACTGAATGTTTTCCTGCTGAAGAATATCAACACTGCAGATATTCCTAAAGCTATCGCAGGGTGGATGCAGTTAGACCTACAAAAAATGGGCTTATTTGAGAGGCTTTTTTTACCCTAAAAAAAGTGGGCTCTGACTTACAAATGTGCCATTTTTGCTTATCCATGGCTGTGTAATTTCTGTATCTATCACTTAGAATCAACAATGCACTTTTTGCCAGTGAAGTCCTATTTATACTAGGAACTTCTTCTGGCCCATCTTCTGCCCCTTAGCAATCATATCTTAAGGCATCTCTGGTATAAACTGGGCTTCTTTGCACGGTTCTAATTTTAGGTCTGCAACCTGTGCAATTCGTTAGCAAGAAATAGAAAAGAAGATATGGTCACAGTAGCAGAAGGCGAAACCTTTATGGTATCCAGAACTGAATCCACAAAGACATTAGGTGCTGACAGCTACCTTCAGTACTAAAAAATTTGAAGTTTTCTGGTCTTCAAAGTCACCATCTAATTTTAAAATACAGTATCTCTTAGTTTGCAAGAGTTGCTTCTTTAGCAAATTGGTTTTAAATGTCAGTATATATTTATCTGTATCTATATCTATCTGTGTATATATCTACATTGTCCAAATCTGAAACCTTGCTTATCAAAATCTCTTCTGACATTAAAATTCAAGTTTATCCTTCCCTGACAGTTTTTGCTAATCCAGTTGCTGCTGTTCAAAGAGGACATCATAGCCTATTTTTCACTTGTTCCTTGGAGTTTTCCTGGAGTACGTCATGAGCTCTGTGTGGTTTGAAGACGTCTTATTCCTTCAAAGAGTGATTTACTTAGCTCATTTTATCTAAATCATCAGTGAACCCATTATATGTAGTGGGATTACCAGCACGTGCAGCAGGCAGATCGAAACTACTGACCTTTTTTTTGAGATAATAATTATTTTTTAAAAATTACATCCTGTGTTTGTGTATGCATAATATGTTAATTAAAATGCGCCTTTGTAAAATTTATGTTTACTAACTTCTTTCTTTTTCCCTAACATCTCAACCAGGCAATTGTGAGGCATCTTTTAAAACCCTGGGTACTGCTGAAATACCAGTAAATGCTATAACACTAATGTATCTATACTACCCTTGTTCTTATGGTATCTAAATAATGCATTCAAATCAGTATTTAAACAAGTAGCTGATATTTAACATTGGTTTTGAATCACTGCAGTTAAGGTTAATACAGATTTCAGGAAGTTGCAGGTTTCTCTGATGTTTTAAAACAGAGCATTATGCAATGAGATTGTTGTTAGCTGTATTAATGTTTTATAAGTAGAGCTGCTGTAATTAAAAGAAATAAGCTGGCATTTTCAGTTGTCCTGTTTTCTCTATACAGATCTTAATTATCCTGCCATGAAAGCTGTAACAGTTTTTCACATTTTTTGTATGTGTAATGCAGAATTCAGTTATTCCTGAATAAATTCTTGAATTTGGTCTTGCTATAACATAAAAAATATTTTAAAGTGTCACAACACTTTGCACTTATTGCATACACTCATCAGAAGATCAGAAAACAATGTATAAAAGAATTTCAGCTTCCAAGGGAACCTGACACTGCTAGTGATGTTGTTTTCTTTCAGTACGAAATAATGAAGAATACTTTCTTCAAATATGTTTGCATTTTCTATCTGGATATTTTTGAAAATACCTTTTAAAACAAGTTCTTATTTCAATAAAAAACCTTAAAAGCATTTTATGGAATCAACTTCTGCTCCCAGGGTTGTTTTTGCTGATGTTATTCTTCTTAATGCAGTTCCAGCAATTAATAGAAATGGTCCCAAATGGAGATATCTGGAACATAAAGAGAATTATTCTGTGTATTGTGACTTGATACAGTGAGTGGAGCTAAGGACATGCTTTCTATAAAAAGACCTGGTTTGCTACAATAAAAGGATCTTCTTCAGAGGTATAAGGAGGTCCATGTGTCTTTGTTCCCCATTGCTACAAGCTATCTATTATCACATGAACACTACTAAAAGAAAATAAATCCTATCTTGACTTAAATAGGACTCTATTTCCTGTTACAAAACCCCAAACCCTCAAACAATGCTAAAAACAATATTTGTAGATCCCGGAACAACCACAGAGTAAGTAGTCAGAAGAGAATAGTAACTAGGTTTTGCTCCAAAGGAAATACAGGAAATGTTCTTAACTGCTTCTGAAGATGAGAATTTATTAGACCTCTTAGCAAATAATTTGGTTTTACAGTACATTACCAGGAATTAGTGAGATTGGCTATGTCCCTTAGTATGGGGGTTTTTAAAATGTCCTTAGTCTACTTTGAAAAATTTTGAAGTGGAACTTTATTATGCTCACAAAATTGTTTAAAAGAGCATAGTACTCTCAAAATAAGGGTCACAGGTGGAATGTAGCAAAGCTGATACAAAAGGTAATGGAAAAGTCCAATACTTCTCTTCACTGCTTAAATTATGTATTGGGTAAATGGATTTCTCTACTTTCTAGGAGTGTGCTTCTACATTAGTCTAGCAGCAATTAGAGAGAAGAGGTTGCTCTGCAAATTGTCTCCATGAACCATGTAGTTCATCTTTTATTGTGTAAAACATAAAAAAATTGCTCCTAATCAATCCACTTCAGTTTTCCATCTCAAAATCATTTATCATCCCTTTTTGGCCTAGAGTGCTTCTAAAATGTTTTGCTGAAATTAAGTAAAAGGAGATGGTATTTGTATCAGTGAGTAGATTATGGTTATGCGAGGTAAATCTTACCGTGGCAGCAACAAAGACTCTACATTATTACCTAAAAGTTCTTAACAAATTGATTAATGCTTTTAGAATAATTAGTCCACATTTTAGATGTAATAGTGGTCTCTTATTTAATAAATAAAAGATGCGTCTCTTGATTAAAATAATAGACTCATAGAATAGAATCATAAAACACCCTAAATTGGAAGGGACCCAGAAGGTTTATCAAATTCAGCCCCTGGCCCTGCACACCATCCCCAACGGTCACACCATGTGAAAGCATTGTCCAAATGCTTCTTGGTCTCTGTCAGTGCTGTGACCACTTCCCTGGGGAGCCTGTTCTGGTGCCCAAACACCCTTGGGGTAAAAAACCTTTTCCTAATACCAGCCTAAACTTCCCCTGACACAGCTTCAGGCCATTCTCTCAGGTCCTGTGTCTGGTCACCACAGAGGAGAGATCAGTGCCTGCCCCTCCCATTCCCCCCACGAGGACATTGTAGACTGTGATGAGGTCTGTCCTCCTCCAGGCTGAACAGATCAAGTGGCCTCAGCTGCTCCTCATACGACTTCCTTCAAGGCCATTCACCATCTTTGTAGCCCTCTTTTGCACACAGTCTAATAGGTTTAGATCCTTCTCATTTTGTGGCACCCAAAACTGTCCCCAGCACATGAGCTGAGGCCGCCCTAGAGCAGAGCAGGACAATCCCCTCCCTTGCCCGGCTGGCCATGCTGTGCCTGATGACCCCCAGGACAGGCTTGGCCCTCCTGGCTGCCAGGGCGCTGCTGACTCATGTTCAACTTGCCATCAACCAGGACCTCCTGGTCTCTTTCCATGGCACTGCTTTCCAGCACCTCATTCCCCAGTCTGTCCGTACATCCAGGTTTGCCCCATCCCAGGTGCAGAATCCAGCAATATAGCACTATTCCTTGTTGAACTTTATATGGTTGGTGATTTCCCAAGACCCCTGATTTGCCATGGTCTCTCTGCAGAGCCTCTCTCCCCTTGAGGGAGTCAACAGCTCCTCCCAGTTTCGTATCATCTGNGGCTGGACAATTTGTTCGGAAGGATCCTGTGAGAGAGAGTATTGAAGGCTTTACTGAAATCCAGAGACACCATGTCAACTGGCTTCCCTTGGTCAACTCTTGTGCCCTTCAAAGGAGATGCTTAGAAGGTGACCAGCAGTGATGGATGCCAGCACCTTCAGAAATATTTTCTCCAGAGGACCTTTCTCACTATTACTCTGAGCAGCCTTAAGTCTGCTGTTTGTTAGCTGGGCATCTTTCTCTCACGAAAGCCTCAGATGAGCCTTGGTGAAGTAACTCAATCAGGACAGTTTGCCTTGTAGTGAGTTATTTCAGTGCCATGTGATTGATGCTTTCAGCTGACAGTAAACCTTTTGCTGTGGAAACAGATGTGGAAAGATAAGCTGGAATTTTTGACTGACAGATACTTCACTCCAAAAACTATAAAAGCTACACCATACTTTCACTAAGCAGAAGTCTTCTGCACATTCCCTGAAATGTGTGGAGTTTTCTCCCCAAAGTCAGGATGCCTACTTTGTGATTATTCACCTGGAGGCTGAGAGAAATGACTTTGTGTAAGCTGTCATCAATTTGGCGGTAAATTACATTGACTCCTAATCTATACTATTTCTTTGTTAGCTGTAATGTCGGTACCTTTATGTCGTGCACTGTTTCACATAATCTACCAGTAGTTCTGTTTAAGGCGTTTTGTCTGTTAATCTCCTTTCTATTCAGTAAATAACTCATTTCAAAATAGACCTGATTGGCCATCCTTAAGAACTTGTGAACCAGAGTGGTTTGGGTGCGGCGATTTAGAGCTGCTGCCAAATATCTGATCCTAAGTCAGGACTCGTCTAAAGCTCTCACTCAATCCATAACAACCATTCAGGTGTTTTAGGAATCTTCTGGACCTGTTTGTGTCAACTGTGTGGTTTTCCCAGTTTACATCTGGCGAGCTAAAGTCCCCTGTCAGGACAAGGACAGTTGATTTACAGGTGTCTGTTAGTTCCTTGAAGAATAATTCATTGGCATTATCATCCTGGCTAAGAGGTCTATAGTAGATTCCCACACTGACATCCATATTATTTGTTCCTCCCCTAATTCTTTCCCAAAGGTGCTCAGCTGTGCCAGTGCCAATTGCAAGCTCCATACTTTCTAGTCTTGCATTACATACAATGTCACCCACCTACATCACCTGCCCTGCCTATCCCTCCTGAAGATCCAACATGGCACAACACTCACAGGGCTCATCCCACTAGGATTCATTTGTGCCAGTGATGTCATACCTCTGCGGCTGGACCAAGGCTTTGAGCTCCTTTTGCTCACTCCTTATGCTCCAAATGTTTGCGTAGAAACATTTCAAGTGTGGTTCATTGTAGTTAATGCCTCCTGGAGCAGACTGAAAGATGCCTCTAGCACTCGGTTCCTCAAGTTTTGGCATGTCATCCCATTCCTTACCACCAGCAAGCCTGATTTTGTCCCTTTCCCCCTTCAGAACTTGTTTAAAGTTCTACCAGTGAGAGCTGCTAGCTCCTGTGCTAGAACACTTTTCCTTCTCTGAG
This sequence comes from Cnemophilus loriae, assembly GCA_013397755.1. Classification (NCBI taxonomy): domain Eukaryota; kingdom Metazoa; phylum Chordata; class Aves; order Passeriformes; family Corvidae; genus Cnemophilus; species Cnemophilus loriae. Next base: position 384,844 of record VZTF01008315.1, read on the forward strand.
AAAGGTGCATCTCATCAGATGTTGGTAGACCAGGTGTTAAATACACTGTCCCACAGTCAAAAAACTCAAAATTTTTCCAGTTACATCAGACTTGGAGCCATGCTTCGGTCTGATCGCTCTGCCTGTTCCTTCTGTTTTTCTTTCTTGCTAATGGAATGACCAAGAAAAGCACTACCTGTGCTCCTGATCCTTCAGCCAGTCATCCAAGGTGATGATTCAATACTGAACTATCATATTTTTCGATAAAGAAACTAAATTACTTTGAACTTTCCTTCTTACGGATAATAAGTCACTTACTAAAGAAAGGTTCTTTTCCGCTTCTATTCCTCTGAGACTTACAGAGACTTCTTTTGTGACAGCAGTATTTTGTATTGGCTTAATGATAGTCATTAGCTCCTAGAATATTCATTGTGGTCAGGTTAAAGAACAGTTAGGGGATATGATTTCCATGGTAGGCTACTAGTTTGACACGAAATTATTAAATCTCTGTATTTTCTGTAGTATGCAGGTGTGATGCTCACGGCTGGGGTATTGCAAGGCTTGATTAATTGCTCTTGAAATGCCCTGGCAGAAGAGGTTCAAAAAAGTACTGTTGTCTGAATAAACACTTTGAGTCTAGTTTTGTAATCCTCTGGAAAACAATGATATTATTACAGCTGGTAAAAAGCTAGAATTCCATTTCATTGTAAAAGTCAAAATTCTCAAGTTTGTTTCTCTTCTGCACTGGAGTAAAACCAAAACTTTTAAAGAATTTTCACAAGGAAAATTGCATTGTAATAGGATTTTCTGAATAAATTATTCAGTTCTTAAATTTCATCTTCTCTTAACTGAAATAACTGCCTGACTTAGGATGTTTAAAACCTTTCCAACAAAAACTCCATAGATCTAACAATGTCTTTTATACACTTCAGCTTGGACACTCAGGATATTTTCACAAAAATGTGTTTTTTGAAAATGCTGCAACCAGATTTACTGATTTAAATATTTTCTGATAAATTAGATCTTACTTGTGATGTACTTGTACACATTCCAACAGAAACTATGATCTAAGGTTATGCAAATTTGACTTCCATATTTTGTTTTTAATTTTGCTGAAAGCAATGGCACCCAAGTAAATCATATCCAGAATGTCATAATGTTCCTATTGGTATGCAACAATTATACTTGAAAGGTCATTAAGATAGCTAGAAGTCTTCTTTAATTGTCTAAGAAGTAAATTAGTGCAGTCATTCTGTACAATGTGTGTGAAACTTTAATGCCCACAGTATATTATGGCACCTGGCACCAGAGAACTGAGCAGCGAGCAAGTGAACAGATTCAAATCTGGCTCACAGATGGATATGTGCATCCAAAATTCACATTTCAGTGTGTTCTGGCTCATGGATGTGCAAACCAGAATTCACATGGTTTACTTGGCCAACAGCATGCAAATACAGGAAAAAAAAACATTCAAATTCATAAACTCCAGGCTGAATTTTTAAGGTTAAAAGATAAACTGGAAATCTCTTGGATCCAATCAAAGTTTGTGCTGGAAATTTTCCAGGTCAAATCTCTAATTAGAATGTTACTTTATGGTGAGTCAATCTTTTTAGGTGAAGGTGTCCCAGAACAACAGTTGGAATTTCTACATGCTTCCAAAATTACCTTCACAGCCAGTGAAAACTGGCTTGGAAAAACAGAAAATAAATTCTTATCTCTGGAGACCTAATATCTAATACTGATGAAAGTATTATTCCTAGTGCTCAGCAGGATTCCCGAAGATTTGCTGTGATCAGCAAATATGTCTGTCTGGTTCTTCAGAACACTGGAAGGAGGGATGTGGGCTGTGCTACAAAAAAAACTTCTCGTGGTGCTTGCTTATTATATCACATGGCCTCTGAATTGGGGTTTCAAAGAGGAGATGAGAAATGCTGTTTATTGCCCTTCAATGAGTGTACATGCAGTTGCAGATAGGGTACTGCATTGCTTGTAAGTGTGGTAAGAGATTTTTCATAAATATTTGGAAAAATTTGGTGCTTCTGAGTGCAGATAAAGAGTTGGTTGGAACAGAAACAGAATTTAGAATGGAAACAATAAGGTGATAATGCCATTACTGGCATTAAGGTGGAAGATTGCATGTCTACATTATCTTGGACCTGCTTATTATAAGCTAGCTCAAGAAAGGCAAGTAAGTAGGTATAAGAAATTAGAACTTGGTTCCAGTATTACAGGCATTTTGAAGGATATTACTAGATCTTTTGAAACCTCCTGTTTTATAGGGATGTAGACTTAGCTTAGCTGCCACCATGCTTATCATCATGAAAGTGTGGGTTTCGGTACATGAAAACGTGAAGGCATACAGGTGTAGAGATTTTTACATGAATACAGATATGTACTTTTTTCATCTGTTCCAGGAAAAAAGGAGAGGCGTAGAACTGACTTATTCACTTGTTTGTTGATATGTGATTCTGACAAGTGGGACATATTTTGTTTCCTAAAGACGGCAGCCAAAACCCTAAGTTAATATCCCCTTGTAAACAAAATCAACAGCTTTTTTCCACACGCTTCAATATAGTGTCCCTGAGATCAAACTACAGACCATGTAGCTTCCACTCAGAAGTGACTGCAAATGTGATTTTGTGTCTCTTTATCTGCTTCCCAAACCCCAAAACTAACTAGGGCTTGGCTGGAGACTCAAGCTTACAGGTGCTGACTTATGAACTGCTACCACACAATTCTAGTCTTCTTCACTGGTCTCACAGGCAGAAGTATAGCAGTCCTTGTCAGAATTACATCTTCCTAGGGATTCCTGAAAAAGTAGGAATCAAAAAGGACTGTATTTGCCAGTCTCTCTCTCTCTCACGCAGAAGAGCAGAGGAGGAGCATATTGGTAAATTCTGCCCTCACAAAATTATTTCTCCAAATAATTAAGTTGACAGACTTTTCTGAAAAAAGGTCCGGAATTTCCTATGAGCTACTCTTGTACCCTAGAGGATAAATAATTCAGCTGATGGTCAGGTAGCAGAAGTCTCTGGCAGATCTGTGACAAAGAACTCAGATTCTGATTAAATTTATTAGTCCTTCAAGGTCTCATTATGCTTTTCTTTACCAATATGGGCCCAGTAGAAAGTCAGAGTAATCACAGCTGTCACTGCCTTGTGGGAAGGATGAGAACTGAGGGAAGCAACATGGTCACAAGTGTTGGGCTTCAGACTGAACATTTTCACGACTTATTAAAAATAGAGGCTTATCTACCAGGAATGGAAAACTAAGGTGGCCAGAATGTGATCATGTGATTTGTCTGTGCAAATGAAACTTAATATGGCATCAGGATCTCCCTCTATGGTGTGATCCTCGATGTGGGGCTAGGTACGTAGGTACTGGGGTGCAGGACAATAAGACTCTTGTGGTTAAAGAATGGCATTCCCCAATTTAGTAATTGTGCTAAAACCACACCACAACTGAATGCACAAAAGGCAGAGATCATGGGTTGAGATAATAACAATTTACTGGAAAGGACAATGAGATAACAAAACAAGCAGTAACAGTGTACAAAGAAAAAGTGTACAAAGAGATGGTGATTTACATGCAAAATGTTCACAAAGCCCAGGACAATAAAACATCTGCCGATAAAACATCTGCTTCCCTCTATCTGCCATCTATCTCTATCTGTCCAACTGGACACCGTGCCCTTCTTCCCAGAAGCCAGAGGGTCGCTTAGCCCCACTCCCAGCAATTATGTGAGATGGTGTAGAGCAACCTTCCGGCCACACCAACACGGCTCCTGGCTCTATTCCCTCATGGCTGTGGCAAAAATTAACTCTGTCGTGGCTGGAACTAGGGCATTATCCACCTGTATTCTATACCATTTACATCACGCCCGAGTCCTACACCTTCCAACTATATGTACACACATTTATATAAATATACACAAGCACAGGTATAATTTTCATAGTCAGTGGCTGTTCCTCCAAGATGTCTGTTGAGTTCATTTAGTCCATGACTGTGGGTTCTGTCTGCCCCAGATGTTTTCCAGGGCAGGAGAGCTGGTGAGCTTTCAGGTGGCTGTAGTCTGCATCAGGAGCTCACAACTGGTGTATCTGGAGCAGCCCATATTCGTTGTCCACGGTAGTTCTGGCATACACTAGCATTGTCATTCAGCAACCGATATTATACAATTCAACATTACAACATTACAGATATTCTCACCCAAAAATCAAATGCTCTTGAGGTACATATTGTGCTTCCCCTCTGCATTACCCACCAAGTGCACCCATGTCACTGAGCAAAGACAATACCACAGATGAGTTTGCCTTTGCTTGAGGCAGGACTAATCCAAACTATGTTCCTTAACACATTTCTCGTATGCATCATGAGCACTTTATCCCCTTCTGTGGTACATGGAGGTTTTGACTGGGCAGGGACAGCTTGATTGGTAGAGCCTCAGGTATTAACTAAACCAGGCACCCTTGGCTAAATATAGAGCCCAGTGTTTGAAGGTCCCCCCACCCATTGCTTTCCATGTGTTTTTTAACAGTCCATTGTGCTGCTCAGTCTTTCCAGAAGCTGGTGCAGGATAGGGAATATGATATAGCTACTCAAAACTGTGTTTCCTGGCCTGGTTTTCTAGGAGGTTGTTTTGGAAATGAGTCCCGTCGTCTGACTCAGTTCTCTCAGGGGTGCCAGATCACCACAGGACTTGCTTTCCAAGGCCCAGGATGGCGTTCCAGGCAGTGGTGTGAGGCACAGGATTCTTCTCCAGCCATCCAGCGGTTGTTTGCAAGAGCACGTAGCACTTGCCTTGGCATGCCTGCAGGAGTGTGGTGTAACCGGTCTGCCAGGCCTCCCCTCATTTATGCTTTGACCATCGTCTACCACACCACAGAGGCTTTACTTGGCCTGCTTGATCCCAGCACATGTTCCACAGTTATGGATAACCTGGGATATAGAGTCCATGGATAAGCCCATCCCTTGATCAGGAGCCCATCTGGGTGTTGCATCTCTTCCCTGATGACCGGAGGTGTCATGGGCCCACCAAGTCAGAAATAATTCACCCTTTTGTTGCCAGTCCAGATCCTCCTGAGACATTCTAATCTCGGCAGCTCGATCCACCCGTCCGTTGTTGGGATGTTCTTCAGCAGCCTGGCTCTTGGGCACATGTGCATCTCACGATGAACTTTTGCAGCCAACCTCTCTACCCGGGCAGTGATGCCTTGCCACAGCTCAGCAGCTCAGATGGGTTTGTCTCTGCTCTGCCAATTGGTCTTTTTCCATCATTCCAGCCACCTCCACAGAGCACTTGACACCATCCATGAGTCAGTGTAGAGGTAGAGCGCTGGCCACTTCTCTCATTCAGCGATACCCAGAGCCAGCTGGGCAGCTTTCAGCTCTGCAACATGCCTTGATCCATGTTGTCCCTCAGTAGCTTCTGTGACTCTGCATAGGGCTCCATACAGCTATGCCTTTTTGATGTACCCCTATGATATGGCAGGAACCGTCAGTGAAGAAAATGCATCACTTTTCTTCTTCAGGTAGCTGATTATATGTTGGGGCCTCCTTGGAGCCCCTCCAATCACTTCTGAAGCACCTTGAACCCCTTCATTAATTGCCAGTATCTCTTTTTCAGTTGTGGCATAGCTGGCCTTGGATCCTTTGTATCCCCAGCTCCAGAACCCCAGGAGTCATCCTTGAGCATCCTTGGGTACTTTTCTTCAGAGGCTCCAGGAAGGACCACTCTCTGTAGCTGCAGTATAGGCCGTGTTCTCCACATCTTACCTTGTCCTGACTGGCCCAAGTCACAAGACGAACAATCTTCTGTTTAGTTTTTTCAAAACCTTATTGTTGTTCAAGGCCCCAGTTGAAATCATCCTTGTTCTGTACCACATGATAGAGAGAGATTATAACATGATTGATGTGTAGTGCCAGATTATAATCTGGACATTGTGCTACCATATAGTTACACCAATTTCACAAGTGTAGTCTGTCTGCTAGAGTACAGATCAATGCAGTGTTATGGACCACATTTAAGTCCTAAGTATCTTTTTAAGTGGATTATCCCTAACTTGCTTCAGTGTAAACAGGCAATGCTTGCTACACAGGAGGCCCAGCAGTAAATAGAGCGACAGTCTTTCAAGCCTCGTTAGAAGGAGAATTCATGGGGGTAAAAAGAATGGAAGTACATGTAAAATGATGAGAGTGTAAGTTTTCTCTTAGAACAGAACACATCCAGATGACATACCTCAAATGGAAAAAAAGTGAGACAAGATTGGCAAAAATCACAAATTTCTCAATCTCTCATAAAAAAAAGATGAAAAGCATTGAGACCTAAAATAAAAGAAACAAAAAATACAGGGACAGAAATAAAATGAGAATGAAAGAACCTAGCAAAACAACATTAGCAACGCTAATTGTAGATAGAAAAATAAGGATCTTTCAAGGGTAAGATTTCTGTAAATGGGAACAGTCTGCTTTGAAAAACCACTTGTAAAATAAGTATTCACTAAAGTGCAAGAGTCATCTATAGATGATTATCAGCATGGTAGAACACGATCTCCTCTTCACTTGTGTAAGTAGTAGAAACCCACTCTTTTTCTCTTCTAGGTATATGTTGTTGTGCAGCTTCACTAGCAGCACCTTCAAAACCTACTTTCCTGATTAATACTTTGTGTTCTCGGTATTCTTACAGCACTCTGAAATCACCCTCATTGATGACCAGATCTCCCTAGTTGCTGATGGAGAGCTCAGGGTCCATGTGATGCCAGTTACCCAGCTGGCTCTCCCTCTTCTTAGAGGAATACTCAGGCCACCTGTAAACACTATTACTCAGAGCCGTCTCTTCCTAGGACCCATTACCCAGACTGTAATCAGTAAGAATGAAACTCCTATTTGCCTGTCCTGAATGTCCCACATGAAAACATTCGGGAAACTCTGTGAATTTTATTTTGCAGAAGTCAAGTCATAGGTGATTTCTGGTAAGCTACTGGTACAAAGCTGCCAGTGTTGCAGTGGTGGTGGGTAAGGAAAGAGAACAGATGTGTGTAAAGTATTTGACATCATCCAGCATGACATCCTTGTCTCTAAACCAGAGACTTTAAAATCTTTTTTTGTGGTATTGACAGTGGGATTGAGTACATCCCCAGCAAAGCTGCCAATGTCACCAAGCTGTGTGCTGTGGTTGACACACTGGAGGGAAGGGGTGCCATCCAGAGGGACCTTGATATGTCAAATACAACTGTATGTCTGAAGACAGCAGTTATTGCTACTTGTTCTTTAAAATGCAGCATCGACTTACTCCAAGCCTGGACCAAAAAACATTTTATCTGGTGAAAAAAGGAATACCAGCTTATGTCGAGTTGTAAGCTTCTGCAGTTTGACCAGTCCAAGTCACAGATATTGATTCCTGCCCTTCCTTAAGGCACATTTTTATGTCTGGCTGCCAGGCTGCATGCATTCTATAGGTTCTAAAGACAGGGCGAAGTGGGAGCAGAAATAGGAAAGGAAAATAAAGACATGTTTTCACCTGTGAGAGGATGGTATAAATGGAAGCCTGTGTTGTCAGGCTTTAGTCAGTACATTCTATGAACTGGAATAGCACAAATCCTCTGTCAGCCTGTTCCATTTCTAATGACCAGTGCTCATTTTGCCTCAAACTCAGAACAGTAAATCTCAGCAGACACTGAACTAATCTGAAATATCCTTAGGCATGCCAGAGTCAGAAGTTTGTACTTATAGACTCCAGTTTCTTACAATGTCATTTTAAGATGCTAATTATGCTAAGCATTTTGTGTTTTAGTGTTTTGTTGCATCCTATTCCTTGTCTGCCAAAGCATTGAAAATTTTGGACTGGCAACGTATGTGGACTGGCAGCATAAATGAGTAAATAATTTTATTTTTATTTAAAATGTATTCCTTTAGATGTCTTCCTTTTTTCTTCTTCAGTAGTCTCTAATAAGAATTTATTTTTATTTCCTTCTCTACCAGTCCTTTTCAAAAAGCATTCTGGGATACTTTGACATATATGTGTCAAAAGTTCAATGTTCCTGATAAATACCTTGGTATGTAGAGGTTGCATTGCTTTTAGTAAACCATCCAGAAGTTCATTCAATGCTGGGAAAATCACACCACTGCACACACTAAAGAAAAATAATCCATAAAGTTGTGCATAATCTTCCTTTATTCTGTGAAGACTAGTCTACCTAAGCTTTACTAATTAGTATTTTCACCTGTGCCACTTGTTTTATTTGCAGCCTTGTCTGTGAATTTCTGGAGGTTCAAATGCCTGTTCTTAACAAATAATCTATTCCTCTTAATTTTGTTCAACATTTCATTTCTTTATACATTACTGTCGATTTGCAAACCTGGCATGTCCATATGTTTCTTTCAAATCTCTAGTCTGCATATTAAAATGGAAAGGTATTAGATTTGAAGGCCAAAGACATAGAACCAATCAGCAGCCAACAGAGGTCAAACAAACATTATCAGGCTTTCATAACCGCAATATACAGAAGAGGCTGGTTTTGTTTTTTTTTTCTAATTAATTTGAAAATCAGCAAGATTCATCTCTACTGGATAACACCAGATAGACAAAACAAAATTATTTTTATCTGGCAATACTCATCTACAGTGTTATATATCTTGACCTTGTTATTCTGTAAGCTTGAAATAAACTGAGCTTTCCCAATCCTTGTTAGTCTTGTTTCAAGTCCATAAGTAAACTTCATATAAAATGATATTTTAAGAAAAGGTATGTAACACACAATCTTTAAAGATAACATTTAAATCTGTATCTCTTAATATTAGTTAAAATATTTTTGTTTCACATTTGCCTCCTTTAAACAGGTGAAAGTGGTGTGCTCGCTCTTGCCTGCTAGAAATCAACATCAATACAGATGGTAAGTAAATAGGCATCTCACGTTCCCCATGCCAGATGTTCACTAATTGTAGAACTGAATAATGGATAATAACACATCCTAATGTATTTATCAATCCGCATATCTTTTTTACAATGCAAAAGAGGTCGCCAGAAACTTTTATAGGTTTTTTCAGCTCTTACTCTGCACTAACAAGGCGCTGCCTGAAAAGGCTGCATTGTGAAAGAGAGGCCACATTACCTGGAAACAATAACAGAGTGTGATACCACATGAAATAGTAATTCGCTTTGACCATGGCTGAGAAACAGTTGCTATAATCAGTATCACTCAGAATTAAAGTTATGCTTATGAAAGGATATGAGGTGAGTTTGATTTAACAGTGACCAAGCTAGCTTGTTTCCCGTGAACTCCAAACCTTTGAAAGAAGAAAGGAGAAAAAAACAGTGAGATGATCACCATATTGTTAACACCAGAGTTAACAGCCTTATTGCCTGAAAAAAATGCACTGCCATTTTAGTGATCTTCAAAGGAAATAGTAACAGCATAATTATCTTCAGAACACATGGACCACTGCATTGCTCACTAGGACTCCGAGGTCAAAACCAAAGTTAAAACACTAAAAACATTTTTTTTAATCCCATCAGGAACTTCACAGAGAAAACTAGAATAATGCCTGTGAAAAATGAAACCCTAATTCTGAAAGAACTACTATGCAGCATTACAATAAACAAAGAGAGGACGGAGTTTAGTGTGAAAGCAGTTAAGAGACAGAAAAGCAGTTTAGCTACCCAGATTTGCCATGTCAAACTAGCTGTCCACCATTGCTTGATGACTTTGCACTGCTTCTTGTCCCTGATTTTCCACTGAAGTAATAAAAATGTCCCTGTTTTTCAGCAGTCGAAAACCAGCTATTCACCATATCCTAGAGTAAGCATTGTGCATATTTTTAAAAATTCCTAATCAGAAACAGTAGACTCTTAAAATTTCTGGTGGAAGGCTAAGAGAGACAAGAAATGGAAACATATTTTAGTGGAACTATTATAGCAAGTGTTAATATATTACAACTGGCATCTGTTTGTCTCTTTTCTTTCTTTTCCAGTCTCCTTGCCAAGTGACTGCTAATAAATAGATTTAACCTGTGCCATCTGTTGTTTTACCGTAGACTTGTGTGCTGCACCCTCCTGTTTACTATAGCATTACATTTAATCAATTTTCTTTTGCCAATGGCTTTTAAAGTATGCACACATCCAGGTTAACCAGACAACCACTGTTAAGAAGCAAAGACAACCTCTTCAAACATATGTTATACTAAATTCTCTTTCATTAACAAGACCCACTTAGTCTTGGAGTGCACTTGGAATGCATCTTAGCTGTGTTTGTTTAAAGGAGGCTATTTATTAATGTACCATAGTGGAAAGGGCAGGGGAATCCCCGTATGGTATTTTGTATAGCTGATTAAGTAACTGAAGAATTGATCATTAGACGTTGACTCTTTGGTTCTTTTCCGTGATTAGATTTCTTTCTTGCTTTGCAGCACTTTTCTTTGCAAGGGGCAAAGTACCACTGTCACTGCAGTTCCTGATTAAATAATTCTGACTTTCACAAGAGGAGGAGCTGGTAGCATTGAAATTTCTTTTGGCAAGCAGAACAGTAGATTGTGACTCTATCATCTTTCTGTCCTCATCATAGGAGCAGGAACCCGGCCCATAGAAGTCTATCAAGGGTGATGTGCAAGCACTGAAAATGTTGTACAAACATACATGATTTTGCTGTCCTACACACAGAGATCAGGCACAAATGAGGGAACACACTTTTTTTTCCTTTTCCAAAGACTTTTAGAGCTACACCTACCTGTGTCGTGAAACACAGCTATGTTCCTGTCTGGTAAAAATATGAAACACTTCAGATGAATAATTTGTGCAAGGTTTTGCCATTATAACCTGAAAAACTTTTTAATCATTTTAGTGTGGCCAGTGACTTCAAATGTGGATGTCTGGAGAGTGCTCAAATAATTGGGTTTTTTCCCCCCTTCTGTAAGAGGCTAAGTACAGATGGCCCGGGTTTAAGAAGTTCTAAATATGTGTAGGTATTGTATGAGTGAACAGAAAGGGAGCTGCAAGTACTAAGTGCTATTAAACAGCAAAAATCAATAGATAAAGTTGCAAACAGTCTTTTCCCCTGCTTTTTAATGAAAATCCTTTGAAGAAGTGATGCTTCTTAATTCTTGCTCATTTCAGGGCTCAAAACTGACCATAAAGAGTTTTGGCAAAGGATCTTTAAAGCAGGTGGCCAGAATGAGTAATACCCTTATGCAACAGCAGATTTTCTGTGGTATTTCTGAGCTCATGGAAACAGAGAGATTAGCAAATCCTAATGCTATGTAATTGCTAAATAATTAGCTTCTTTATGTAAAATGTAGGCTTCTTTTAAAGATTTTGTTGTTCTTTAGATGTTCTGCAAAATGATACTTCCAAAGATAATATCAATTCAATGTGTGAGTTGTACACAATGTGTGAGTACAGCACAAAAAATAAAAATGTAATTTGATACTTAAAGATACCTCAAAAATATAGTTACATGATTAAATATTGGTTTAAATTGAAAATTCCACATATTATTTTCCCTTGTTTACAATTTTTTCAATATCGCAGTGTCCTAGTATTTAAATTCAATTAGGAGTGACACAAAAATTTCATCTGTCTTTCCATTTCTTGTTCTTTTATTTGATACTGCATCATGAGTCACGGAATCATAGAATTGCTAAAGTTGGAAAAGACCTCTAAGACCATCAAGTTCAACTGTCAACTTAGCAACACCATGTTCACTGCTAAACTATGTCCTCAAATGCAATATCCACACATCTTTTAAACACTTCCAGGTATGTAACTCAACACCTCCTTAGGCAGCGTGTTCCAATACTTGACAACATTCCCCATGAAGAAACCTTTCCTAGTATTCAATCTAAACCTCCACTGATGTAACTTGAGGTAATTTCCTCTTGTTCTACCACTTGTTACCTGGACGAAGAAACCAATCCTCACCTGGCTACACCCTCCTTTCAGGTAGTTGTAGAGAGTTGAAACATTTAATTTAATTTCTTTCCAGATTACAGGATATTCTGAGTTGGAGTGATAACATCTCCCTTGAACCTCCTTTCCCCAGGCTAAACAACCCCAGCTCCCTCAGCTGTTCCTCCTCACACTTGTGCTCCAGACCCTCCACCAGCCTTATTGCACTTCTCTGGACTCACTCCAGCTTGTTAATGACCTTCCCGAATTAAGGGGCCCAGAACAGGGCACAGCACTCGATGTGTGTCCTCACTAGCGCCGAGTACAGGGGGACAATCACAGCCCTGGTTTTACTGGCCACACTATTGCTGATACAGGCCAGGATGCCACTGGCCTTCTTGGCCACCTGGGCACAGCTGGCTCATGTTCAGTGGCTGCTGACCAGCACCTCCAGGTCCTTTCCCACTGGGCAGTTTTCCAGCCACTCTGCCTCCAGCCTGTAGCACTGCCTGGGGTTGTTGTGACCCAAGGGCAGGACCTGGCACTTCACTTTGCTGAACCTCATACGATTGACCTCAGCCCATGATCCAGCCTGTACAGGTCCCTCTGCAGAGCCTTCCTGCCCTCCAGCAGATCAACACTCCCACCCATCTTGGTGTCACTTGTAAATTTGCTGAGGGTACACTCGATCCTCTCACACATGTTGTTGATGGACAGGGTTGGCCTCAAGACTGAGCCTTGGGGAAAACCAGGACCTAGGAAGGAAACTTTTTATTTATTTATTGCTTGGTTAATGTATTTTACTAGTAAACGGTAACTTTACAAGGTTCAAAATACTGCACAAACTTAAAAGGTGAAATTTTCCTATCTTTAAATTTTAAAAAATGCATTAAAATGTTATGCTAAGAATGATCAAGACTGCATCATGTTAAAAAAAACCCTGAAATGTAGACTTTTTTTGCTATTTTAATAGTGATATGGATAATAATTTTGTTGATGTTCAAATGCCATGACCATTTTCTCTTTTTTCCTTTATTTAAAATAAAAAAACTCTAGTGTCTATAATGAAGACTAAAAATGTGCAAGGTAACTACAACAGCTACATTGGCTGCTGCCCAGGGATTACCTCAAGAACATGCAGCAATTAAAGCACATCTGGCAGGATACCTATGAAGATGAACAAAGAACTCATAACAGACCTCGGACATAAGGGAAGAATTCAAGAGAACGAAGAGAGAGACACTGCCCAAGTGTGCATGAATGGAATTAGGAAAGCCAAAACCTGCATGTTCCTTGGCTCTGGTCTTTACTGGTAGGGCCCATCTTCAGGAATGCCAGGACCTGAGACCTGTGCGAAAATCTGAAGTGAGGAAGACTTACCCTTGGTGCAGAGGATCAACTTAGGGAGTGTTTGAACAAAGTAGACACACGCAAATCCGTGAGGCCTGATAGGCTGCACCCGCAAGTGTGGTGAGAGCTGGCAGATGTCATTTTGAGACCACTCTTAATTCCCTTTGAAAGGGTGTGGCAAGTGGGAGAGGTTACTGGGGTCTGGAAAAGAGAAAGTGTCATTCCTGTCTTCAGAAAGGGCAAGATGGAGGACCCAGGGCACTAGAGGAGTCTCAGCCTCACCTCAGTTCCTGGAAACCTGATGGAGGACATAATCCCGGAAATAATTTCTATGTGTATGAAGGACAAGAAGGTACTTGAAGTAGTCAGCATGGACTTATGAAGGGGAATCATGTGATTCCCCTGTGACCAGCCTGACAGCCTTCTAAACCAAAATGACTAGCTCAATGGGCAAGGGAGGACTAAAGATTAGGGAGTAGTCTTCTCAGTGGTGCCCAGCAAAAGGACAATGGGCTTATATTTAAGTACAGAAAATTCCTTTTAAACAAAAGAAAATGCTGCC
>VZTF01008315.1:398686-410177 GCA_013397755.1 Cnemophilus loriae
CAGCACTGGAAGAGGTTTTGAGAAATGTAGCATTTGCATCTCTGGCCTCATTCAAATCTCAACTGGACAGAAGCGTTGGGCAATCTGTTCTAGCAGTCTACCTCCCCTCTTTCAGCAGAGCGATGGACTGCGCAGTCTGCAGAGCTTCCTGGCAGCCCCCCAGCTATGCTGTGATACTCCGATCATTAAAGCTATATATCCCTTGCAACATAATCTGCATTAACACCATTGCAAGAATAAACAACAGCAAGGTATGGTATTGGTGATGCCTTGTGGTATGGATTGGGTACACCTGTTTGCAGACTGGATCCTCTACAGATATCAATCTGTTGCCTCCCTGGGACCCAAGTTAGGGATGCCACCACAAGCCTGAAGGACCTAGCATGACTTTCAGGGAGAGATCTGGAGTAGATTGGAGCACTGGGTAATTATCAGTGGCATGAAATTTAACAAGAACAAACACCAGATTCTGCCCCTGGGGTGCAGTAAAGCTGAGCACAAGTATAAGCTGGGAGAGGAGTGTGTGGAGAGCAGCCCTGCAGAAAGGGACCTGGGGGTGCTGGTTGGCAGCAGCTCAGTGTGAGCCAGCAGGGTGTGCCCGGGCAGCCAGGAGGGCAAACCCCATCCCAGGGTGCACCAGACACAGCATCACCAGCCAGCCAAAAAAGGGCTGGAAGGCATGTCCTGTGAGGAGCAGCTGAGGACTCTGGGTTTGGAGAGAAGGAAGCTGAGGGGTAGCCTCATTGATCTGTACAGCTTCCTGAGGAGGGGATGTGGAGAGGGACAGGCTGATGTCTTCTGCCTGGGATCGGGTGACCAGATGCATGGTAAGCCATATCGTGGTAGGTTCAATCTGAACATTAGAAAGTGTTTATTTACCAAGAAGGAAGTCAAACATTGAAACAGGGTTTTAAAGATGCCCCAAAACTCTCAGTGTGTAGGAGGTGTTTACACAATGTCCTTAACAATGTGTTTTAACTTTTGGTCAGCCCTGAAGTGGTCAGGCAATGGGACTAGATGATAGCTGTGTCTTCCAACATAAATATTCTATTCTATTTTATTGGCAGACTTTGAGTCCTGTAAAATTAGCAAATCATATACTCTAAGATAGCTAGTGATCTGTGCCTTTAAATTTCAAACTAAAGCAGATTTCCCAGCTCAAGCACCAATCTTGGAAGTTGTGTCTGCAAGACTGGTGTGTTCTTAGTGTACTCATTTGCTGTGGTCCCAAGGACCTGATAAAAAGATACTTACCTTACAGGAAACCTAGTTTTCTTGGAAGACAGAGTCCAACACAGCCGTATTTAGCTTTGCTTTGACTGCTTTCTCCCACCCTATAATGCCAAAATTGTGCCAGCTGAAGAACAATCTGAAAATAACAATAGCTATAAACTCTGCTTTCTGGCTTCTAGCTTCAAAGTAGCACCTCATCAGATTCTATGCAAGGAAAGATTTTTTCACCAGCTTTGGGGTTGGAATTTCATAATTTCTTGCATATGTAAATGCTAAACTTCTAAAGAAAAGCATTGTTAATGTTGTCCCTCAAGTCTTTCAGAGCAACAGAGCTCAGTTCAGAAAAGTCAGTACTTAACCACCTGAGGTGCCTGAATTAGAAATGACTGCTGAGCTTGTCTCCACCTTACCCTGGCACCACCCAAATACAAAAATGACTTAAATGAAAGCTAGGAAAGCAAGAAAGCCCATGAAAATGTAGACGACAAAATTCATTTTGGGTGCCCTTTTCTGAGAATATGCTCTTTTCAATATTAACAATATTCAGCACTTAAACATGCTAGTAAACATGAAGACCTATTTCTGCATGCATTTGAACATATACAGATTTACTGAGCCAAAGACTGCTCCCAAAATACCACTGCCCTCAAAAATATCAGACACTCCTATTTGGACAGTTTCTATCCTCTTTTGCAAGCATCCAGCACAGTGAGGATATAGCACATCTGGGAACTTTGATAGCAAGGTGATTTGTTACACTCACAAAGGTTTATGTGCAAAAGAAGTGGATAGATTAAACACTTTGTGGTGGGATGCAGATCTGTTCTCCTCCATATGTGTGCTGAATCCGGTACAGCCTGTCTGGAGCTGAACTTGTAGGTGGCTGCCTAATGGGAAAAACTGAGGCAGTTTTATTTGAAGTTCTAATGACAAATACACCTTTTAGAAGCGGCAAGCCATCTTCTCTAGAGCTATTGGCTGGCTACGCTAGGAGTTGTTCCACACAGGGGTGGAAAGTGGAGTGGGGTGAGAGTGAGCCAGTGAAGGGATATTTCTGAATCTCAGTGAGAAACGCCCAACGAAAAGTGTCTTAATAAGGCGTTTGCTTTAACAAAACAGAATAAGAAGAGGATTATAGGTAGTGAGAAATGTCTTACATCCCCTCAGATCCTGGGCACTTCACATTTGTGCAGCGTCAGACAGGATCCTGTGGGTTTTCCCATGGCTAGAGAGATCCTGTCCATGGGGAGAAACTCTCCTTTTCTGTCATTCATGGTCGTGTATAACGTCCTTACGAGTAAGCAATTCTGGGAATAATGATAAAATTATTTAGCTGCATTATGGATTCTGTCTACCTTACTGCTGTCAAGCTTTCCCTGGTGGGTAAGTGATTATTGATATGACAGAAAAATTCTTAATTTTTTATTCCAAAGCTTTACCACAATGCTATTAGATGCTCTGAAACACAATGTCATGTCCCAAGGCAGAAAAAAGGGGGTTGTTGTTGTTGTAAATAACCAAGATGTAGTTGCTAAACACTGTCAGCAATAAATATGCAGCTTTTATACTTCGGGTAAACTCTAAATAATTTCTAATAATTATTCATGCTGAAAGACCATTGTGTTGACTTTCAAATTTCCATCTCTCTTACAGGTAGTATATTTCTAATATGTTTCGGGGTGATATATTATAGCTAAAAGAAATGAAAATTAAGCTGGCTGGGAACCTCGTATTTGAATTTGTAAGAGTAAAACAGAGTTTGTATTATATTACAGGAAGAATTCACATACTAGGTAAAAGACAATTATAATTTTTAATTCTGACAGACACACTAGAAGTAATGACATGAGAATTTTATAATTAAATTACAAATTCTGCAACTAAAGACCTTACTTAAGGAGAGAAGTTGTATTACTCATCTTCCAAATCAATCTTTTATATAAAAAAATAGCTGGGAATAGTAAATGTCAAAATTATATATAGTTATATCTGAAATATAGTGCTGCAACTTTGAGTTTCTGAAGGTTCTGAGTATTTTTCTTTTTTTTTCAGGGCATGAACTGTAATCCTGCCAGGCCTAGCAGTCTCTATACAAAGGGTGATTTGCAGGAACACCATAGGAGTGTCCTGCGAGTGAAGGTAGGGATGGAGAAGGCTGGCTGCTCTCTATAGACAAAGAGGGTTGAAGGTCCTTGTGAAGAGTAAGGAGGAGAGGAAGGATGTAAGTTACACAGATTTGGTCTAGTGAAGTACTGCATGGCCTCATTTTTCAGCAGCTTCACAGGAGCCTCTGTAAGCTGGCATTAGGCCACTCACTGCTGGGCACCGCAAATTTACTAGGTCACTCATGCCAGAGAGCAGTGTTTAAGATAGTTCACTAGAATAATACTAGAGTTCCTGTCAGGTTTTTGGCAAGGAATATGTGGTCTGTGGCAGAACTGACATATCAGAATTTTTCTTACACCTCTTAATTCTTAGTAATCACATTCTGTGAAGAATCTTTTTCTTTCTTGCACAAGTAAAATTGTAAGATTTGTAATAGCTAAAGGAAATATAATGAGAACCCCTTCCTTTTTCCTTCATATACACCTTCTGTGAGCATGCCCCTCTCCCTGGGGCAAAGTGTGGGTTCTCACCCTCAAAAAGCCTACCAGTCTCCACTTAATTGCTGTGATTGCGCTGGTCTTCATCCTCAGTCCTACCCTCAGTTTCCTCTTCTCCCATGACAGGTTGCAACTCAGAGACGAGCTCTTGCTCTTTGGTATCCACCATCACATCCTGCTCTCCTGTCACCAAGGGCTGCTGCTGATGACCCTGCTTGCCACAGACTCGTGTGATCTCTGCCCTTCTTTCTCTCACCCCAGAAGAAATGGCCAGCAGGGTTAGAGGTCAGCCACTGAGGACAGCTAATTCTCCAGCTCTCTCTCCACGTGATGCCTTCTGCAGTGGCTGCTAAGCCACTCTGGATCATCTTCATAACAGAATCACATGGCATTTCCTCATATCTGTTATCTTAAAAGGTCCTAGGCATCTTGAAAGCCTCTATCAGTTGTTCCCATGCTTAACTGAAGGAGCCACAAGGAGATACCAGAGTCTTCTTAATTACCAGCAAAAGCCTTCCCAGGCTTTTTGGAGAAGAAAGGGTCTGAGCTCTCAAATGTTGCTGGGCTACACCATATAATCTCCTCTGTAAAAATTGGCTTGGAGGTTACAGACAGAAGGAGGAAACATGGAGAATTGTACACCCTAGAAATTCTTTCAAGAGCCAGCTGGCAACATTTGTTGAGTTGTGCTTCAACGCACTTGGTTGCCACTGTATTATTACCATTTCTTGTTGCGCCAGCAAAATAAGGTATGCTGCATACAAAACTGCTTTGCTAGAATTGATTTCCCTCATTTTTCCCCATGTTATAATCCTTCTACAGATTGTACAGAGGAAGAATATGGTTACCATGACATAAGAGTAGTTAAAAATATTGAGAGTTAGTAAACTTATAAAGACTTTGAGTTCTTTGAAAATGTTCTTTGCTAGAATTTTGAGAACTTTCCTAAATATCATGACCTATACAACAAGAATCCCATTTAAAAGATAGCCAACAGCGATTCAGAAGAAAACTTCAGCAAGATGCAGACTCCCTATGCCAAAATTATTTATTAATTAATTAGCTGCTGGAGCACTAAAAGGCTCTTTCAAAAGCTGTTATAGCTCCTGTCCAAACTCAATATTATTTGAGAAATCAGGAGGTTCTGCTTTAATTTTACCAGAAGAGTAGTTTAGAAAGCCCTAAGTTATTTCAGTGAGCCATGAAGAGCAGCCTTCTGACAAAAATTTTAAACATTTTAAAAGAAAATATTTTTATTCTCTTCCTTTTTCCTGGATTACGTGAATTCCAGGATTCGACTTGAATGTATTAGAAGCTAAACAGCTATTAGGTAGTTTGTCATTGCAGTTTACTTATTTAACTTCTATATCTACAAGAAATATGAAACAAATCTAGGCTTCATAATATGGAAACAGGAACATTGTGCCTCCTGGAAACAGTGCATGCAAATGATATGAACATGCTGCCAATGTGCAATGATTACCTCTGCAGGTAATTTTAGTCTTCCTTTATAAATAAGAGAGATTAAGAGTTTATGAATGATTGCACCTTCAGATCACTTGCACCTTCCATGATTAGAACGTGCAATAAAAAATTTAAATTAATTCACGCTTGGGTGAATATACTGTATATAGGTAACTACTAAGGTATTTACTTAAAAATCACTGGGTGCCTTCAACACATTTCTACTTTTAATAGTAGACTTTCATGCCAATCAATACTAATCAATAATCAATACCTTGAGAGTGTGAGAACTCTGTTGGCTTTTGCTAGTGTATGCCACACTCAGCCTGGCTTGAAATACCAAATATGTACATAAATACAGACAAACTGATGCTGATACACCATGTCCCTGGGCACCACACCTCAAGGTCAGAAAGGAGTTTCCAATGCATTGTTTCCTCCTCTTCAAGCCTTGACATCCTTATACTCTAATGCCAAGTGGTCAAACACCTAACAGACCTTCTACCCACACTCTAGCTCTTGTATTTTAATCTTTTCAGTGATCATGACAGAGCCCTCAGTTCAAATCAATTAATTTCCTTTATGAGCAGACCCAGCACCTTCAGCCTGGAAAGCACCATCGTCAGGTTACGAAAGTCCTCCCACCAGTAGCTTGGTTCAATTCCATTAAGCCTGGATCTCATGTTTCTGGTCTTGATTTCCTCAGACTTGCGTCCAGTTGGATGTACACATAATAAGGTTAAACATTATTCAGCTACTAGTTTCGCATTAAGCTGAAGTTGCAACACACAATTTTTTAATAAGCACAGCGCTCAGAAAAATAAGATGAGGATTTGGATTGTAGTCTAGATGCAAATTAATCCATTACTGAAGACAAGGAGTATTGGCTAAAACAAGGCAAGATGACCAATTGTAAAAGAGCATGTTATATTCCCCAAGGTACATTAAAGTGCACTTCAGAAAATTGTAGAGAGCTTGTAATTGTAGAAATGTGAGGTTTTTTTCTTTTCTCTGCCTCGTTTATATAAGAAGCAAATTGGTATAAATTTTGTTTGAGAGGTTTACCTTATTTCACCCAGTCCAGCTTTTTTTTTTTTTAATTTTAAAACAAAATGTAGAGACAGATTAGTTTCCTCTGGTAGAGTTTAGCACGTTCTGAGGTATGGGTCAGCTTGGAATCTGAAACAGCTAATGGTCGAAAGAAAGACAGAAGCCCAAGCAGCTACAGTGTGGCAACCTCACTGTGGCGTTTGGCACTGAGCTTCAATATGTTTGTCTGTTAGTGAACAAGCATTTGATGGTCTGCTACTGACTTCTAATCCTTTCAAACAAAAGGGTTTTTTAGCAAATTACACAACCTTTGCCTTCAGGAAACTTGGGAGCTGAAGACCTGAAACAAACTCTCTTTTATATCAATGTCTTTTATTTCATGGCAAGTATTTTTTAATACAGCAAAATTTATAATGTACCTTTGCCTTGCCCATTAGCATTCTATTTCAATCAATGCCTGCCACCTGTATAGATTGCATGATTAATAGTTTAGAATCCCAGAGCAGTCAATATTAATTAGGCACTTAAATTATTGTTTTAAAACAGCTTTTGTGATATGGAGGACGTGTTTTTCTGTCATCTGCTCAATATTTATTTTAAGCATTTTAAACCACCTCAGGAATATTCAGTGCACGAAAACCATTTTATGTTTGAATGGATTAAATTTTCAAGTCTAAATTAAAGCTATAAATTGCATTTACATAGATCATTCTCCACAAAGGAGAATTTGTTTTGCATGAGTAGTTCTAATATATGCAAATGAAGATGAAAATACAACACACCTTGCTAATTTGGACAAAGCAGAGTTTTTAGACCATTTCAACTCCTGGCTGATGATCTTTCTTTCAGCAGCTGCGTTTCACAATTACACAGCCTGTATATGTGTTCTCAAATAAAAAGGGTCATGTTAAGTAAACTCAAACAGACCTCACTTTGGCTCTCAGAAACATAATAATGCTTCAGAAACTATTATTAGTAATTTTGTTTTTAGCATAAATAGGAAAAGGCAACTGGGGATAAGTAATGTAATTGAACTGTCTTTCCTTTTCAGTTTGAAACATCTGCAAGAAAAACAAAGCCAAGATCAAATACTAGTTAGTATTAAGCTTTTATTTAAAAAACCCAGAAAGTTGCCTAGAGTTAACCAAAGAACCTAACCATTTTGACATTTTTGAAATTGGTAGAATTTATGTGGATAAATCCATCTGTAATTTTGAAGTCACAAATCACACTATAATTTTGAAACTATGAAACGACTTGTACATTTGGAATGGTTGATGTTAGCAATTCGTTTTGCAAAATAGAAAAGCCTTAATATACCCTGCTGCTTAGTTTTAGAAAACCTGCCTTGTATCATACTAACAACCAATAGTGTTTATAAGTATAATATAAGTATATTCATAAGTATATTCATAAGTATAATATATGGGCACTTGATAAAGTGTTTGATGGCCCAGTCTTAAGTGATTTGTGTTCATTTAGATGTAGTTTACAAGTCAGACTCCTATTTTTTTGTCTTGTCAGCCCGTGCTAGCTTTTCAGGCCGATGGAAACATTGAAATTATCCTCTTCCTTCTGCCTTTAATATGTTTTTTCATTGATTAAGAAGAGAAACCAAACCCAAAAGTGCCTACAAGCACCTACCTAGCAGTCACATGAAATAATTGATTCCTGGGTATTATTTGAGTGAATTTGAAAGCAATATTTAAACCAGCTCATATTTTTTTAAGTTTGTTGCCTCTGTCTCTTTCAGCATAACAAATGTACACAAATTCAATAATTTGAGTAGAAAATTATGCCACTTTCTTACTGATTTATGTCCTATTAACTCACACAGACACATAAATTAAAATTAAGACGTATGTGGTCAAAAGTTCTTGAACTGTAATTATTATTAGTAGTATTATTTGTTACCTGAGCACACATTTCTAGAGCCTGAATACTCCTGCATTGCCTTGCTTCAGTTACTGGTCAGCTTCCATTTATTAGTGCCACCTCAGTATATGTAATTTCAGCTTTCATTCCAAAAACTCCCTAAATGATCATGTCCCACTAAAATTAACTCAAATTCATACCGAATACATAAAAGAAAACAGGATTAGACAAACAGTACAGTGAGGATACAGGCTAGCACTTTGGCACAAAATTTTCTGTCCTTGAATGCCTTTACACAACACCTCAAGGGTCCATGTCACTGGGGCCCTTCATGCAATGATGCTTACACATTGGTCCTCATGGGAAAGAGCTCTCAGGTTTAAACACGTTTCCACCCACAGCTGTGTAGGACCTCCAGTCAGCAACTGTGTTCTGTTCTGGGTTTTGTCTTGTTTGGAAAACAGCCATGGAGATGACACTGATAAAGTTTGCAGACACTGGCAGCTTGGGGTCATCTCAGAAAAGATGCTACGTTAAACGAAGTAGATGTGCTCATCAGGGAATGACATGGTGCTTTCTGAATCTGGAGAACTGTTATCAGCGGAAAGCACATTTCAGTTTAATTTTTTTTTTAGCTGATCAGGACCAGCTGAGGGTTTATTCACTGCGCTCCAATCCCTCACCCTCTGTGGAACTGTCAGTAGCTCTAAGTGAGTATGATATGGATTTCACTGTTCATGGGCTTGATCTTCTGGCTACTGCAGGACTCGTGCCATGACTTCTGGAAATACCAAAGCAATTTTGAACCACGATCCCCTTAGTCAGAGAAAACATGATGGTGTCTCCCTTTTCAGCTATGGAAAATCAGTGAAGGAAATTTGCAGTGGAGATAATCAACAAAACCAAGAGTACTGAGTCTGGTTGGGATAGAGTTAATTTTCTCGTAGCAGCTTGTACAATGCCGTGTTCTAGATTTGTGGCCAATACAATACTGATAACACAGCTGCCTTGCTGAACAGTGCTTTCCCAGCATCCAGGGCTTCTCTATTTCTCTGTCTGGCACCCCAGTGAGGGGGCGGGGGGTGGGCAGGGTGTTGAGAGGGGATGAAACTAGGCAGAAGAGCTGAGTTACCAAGGAGATACTCCACATCGTACCATGCCACAGGCAGCAATGAAACAAAGAAGAGGGGGTTTAGAGACGTTGGCCATGTTTTGCTTCAGAACTGGCTGTGCGACAGTCTGCCTGTGAGAGGAGGTCAGTGGTTTTGCACCACTTGTTTCGTTTCAATGTATTTCTTTCTTCTTGCACTCCTTCTTCACTTATTGAACAGTTTTTAGCTGGATCTGAAAGGTTTTTTGCCAAAATGCTTCCTTTGCTCCTCCCTCATTCCACCGGTGGAGGGGGCAAAGTGAGAAAACAGCTGTGTGATACCTAACTGCCTACCAGGGTTAAGTCACGTGATGGCAATTAATGTTTGATGGGCTGAAGTTTCTGTAATTACTGAGCAGAGTTCACTACTAACAGCATGAGTTATGAGAAATAAAAATGTTAAACCAATCCCACTCACATTGAGTAATTTTATTCAAATCCTGTTTTTTTTCTGTTAATTATCCGGAAATTATCACATTTTTCTCATAAATACTTGCAATGTGAATTGTATGAAAGTTGTTGTTTTCAAAGACTTTAACGATTTTGATTACAATAATTTTAAAATAATGACTGCAGAAAAGTCAAGGTACTCCCCCTCTCCACTTCTGAAAACATTTTCTCTGGCAATGGAAAAGACTGAGGTCTCACTAATGTTGCATAGAGCTGTTTAGAGGGTCTTTTGACAGACTGTAACATCAAGTGGAGTGTCCTCACTTCAGAGTCAAGCTAGAGCTTTTTCTAATTCAGTTGACCAGCCAGGTCACCCTTACATGTCTGTGAGGAGCAAGCCCTTGCCAGCGTTGGTGGCCACTGGCATTTGTAAATCAGATGTTCTGATGCTTTAATGAACTCAAATGTTTTGTGATTCCTCCACGCTGACTCATAAAAGAACATACTTCTTCCTTGAATGTGATATGGGAGGCACAAGACGCCTACCCACAGCTGACTGACACCAGCTGCAACCTCACTGCAGCATGGAACACTTACAAAGCTGAGCCCAAAACCTGGTGCAGGCTTTAATACCTAGTCTCGAGAGCAAGCTAGCACATCGAGAGGGTCGCAGTGAGGATGGGTGAGGTTTTAGCTGGTGAAGAGGAAGATTTATGTCAACCATGTAGTAAACGCTAAATTTAACTCTATAGTAAATGTATATGCAGATACACTATCTGGTGGGGAGTTTTGCTACCGTTCAGACAGAGAGAAGTGGACTTGGAAAGTACACATACGTCAGAAAATGTGAAGTGTCATGAGCACGTTGTGTTGAAGTCTGGCTCTGAGGCAAGTGCAACATGGGGCTAACACACAGCACAGGGTATTCCAGCATGTCACAGGCCCTCGTCAGAAAAATTTGTAAGGTCTCTCTACAGCTGCCTGACAGGAGGGTGCAGCCAGGTGGGGCTCGATCTCTTCTCCCAGGCAACCAGCAACAGGAGAGGAGGACACAGCCCTAAGCTGCATCAGGGGTACTTGAAGTTGGTCATTAGGAAAAAGTTCCTCACAGAATGGGTGACTGGGCACTGGAATGGGCTGCCCAGGGAAGTGGTGGAGTCACCGTCCCTGGAGGTGTTTAAGGAAAGACTGGATGTGGCACTCGGTGCTGTGGTCTAGCTGACAAGGTGGTGTTGGGTCACAGTTTGGACTCAATGATCCCAGATGTCTTTTCCAATCTAGTTGATTCTGTGGCTCTGTCTTCCACCTTTGCTCCTGTATTGAGGGACTGTTTGATTGAGACTGGAGCTGTTAAAGCCCTTATGTAACAAGCTGTAACTAATAAGCGCATCTTTTACATTTTTAGAGCTTAAAAATAGCCCATTGGATAAAAAATGGTTACCAACAAAATCATGCTTTTGTTCAACTTGTGCTGTCTCTCAAACTGCACAGAAAACACAGGCTGTGCTCTGAATGCCATTTGGTTCTCTGATCCCCTATGTCCTGCTGATGCACTTGCTCCCTTTCTCTGTTCTGTAATATCAGATGGCTCCCACTCTCAGCAAAACTGCTGGCAGTCAGCCATTTGGAATAGACAGCCACAACATGCAAAGACAGTCTTGCTCAACATAGTAAAAGGATTTTACTGGACAAAGAGTGATCAAAAGCTGGAATTTTCCTGGGAAGT
>VZTF01008315.1:410264-424328 GCA_013397755.1 Cnemophilus loriae
TGGTTTTGTTTTTTTTTTTAATTTTTGCAAGGTGCTATTTTTCAGTAATGTCTCTATTTCTCAGTCCCCCCTCAGTTTGCAAGTTCACTAAATAGAGTTTCACCTGCACCATGATTTTACAAATACTTATATTTCAGAGAGAATGATGCCCTTGTTTGACGAATAAAAAAATAAACAAAAGATAAGCTTTCAGTCTTACTGTTCTCATAACATGGAATAAACAATGTCAGTATTAGTACTGGATGCAGCTTAGAGCAGTATTTGAAGAAGAAAATCAGTAAGTGTACAGACACTGAACCCTCAGGAATTAGTTGGAGATTTGTTCTTTGTTCTGAGCTACACCCTGCAGCAAAGTTGCAGGAGCACAAGTACCACAAGCAACTAAATTCACAAGGAAAAAAGCAGTTCAACATAAGGGCTGCAGAAATCATTGCCCTAGAAACCTCCGTGACAGACGTTAAAGGATAGCTTGTATTAGGGTGAAGCAAATGTATTTGAGTGCAAAAATGTGAATTTCCTGAACCTGATCACTAAGTTCAGTTTAGCAAACATGCTCAAGGTAATTTCTTTCATTTGCCACATCTAAGGCTGACATTGCTTATCAACTGTTTCTGATTCCAGATATGTTAATTCATTCAAAGTAAAGAGATATGACTATGAAATAAATTATATAAGATGGATCTTCCAAGTCTCTCAGACTTCAAAAAACGACTTTTGTTTTTGGTATCTCTGGACCCAGTTACTCGTATTTTCAGCAGCTGTTTTCAAATCAAGGATTTAAATTAAAAAAAAGAATTTTTTTTCCTCCCTCTAACTTTCATTTTTGTTTTAATTTTTTTTTCCTACAACTGCTTTTCCTTACTCTCCTACTGTTGTATAATAACCCTGATCCAAAAAACTCAGCTACCTATCTGACCTAGGTAAATTACTTCTCCCCCTAAATCCCACAAACGAACCTCTTCAGTCTTCTTCTTAGGTGTTGTGCATGGACTGTGGACAACCACATCTGCATTTTCTGTTCCAGTCCTAGTTCTGCGGCCAAAGTTTGTGCTGCTTTTTGTTTGAATGTCTGCTTATGTAGCCCTGCATGTGGGAGGAAAAAAACACACCACAGTATTACTAAAATTTTCAGGGCATTCTCAGGCCTCTGGCCATGGGAATTTTTTAAGTGCTTTAAGTTCCTGAAATGCACGTTGTTATAGAAATGCCAACAATTATTGATCCATCTCAAATCGTGATTTGTGAACCCAGGACTCATTATTGTGGTGGAGGGACAAATCTTCCATTTTACAGCTTTTACAGAAAAAATTATCTCCAGTCCCAATGTAGAATATGCTGTACATTAGCACTGAAGAGAGCAGCACTGGAAAATAGACAACAGGCAATGAAAAATATCTGGGAATGTACACTTAGAAAATAAAGCAACAATAATAAAGCAAGGTCCATTTGAATTCAAGATAAAAGGAAATAACGTGAAGCAAACAAAAAGATAAAGCCTTTAGGCAGGTCTGTGATGGTATATGCTTGAAAAATGACTACTCTGATGCACATAAAAATAAAATTAATGGTCTCCTTAACAGCCTTCAAGTGCCCCTCATTCCTACATACACAAAGTGCTGATGTAGAAAATGCATTAGTTGACGAGATCATTAATTCACTGAATTATGAGAAAACAGCTAGATTGGATGTTTTCCCATATAAATTCTATAAAATCTTTAAAGAAATTCTGAGTTCCATTTCCTGTGCAACATTCACCATGGTCTTGAACATTGTGACCAGCCAAGACATTCGGCATGATCCTGGTTGAGACTGCACATATCCAACATCCTGTCATCTATCTGCAAAGGTGTTGCCAGAGGACTTGAATCTGTATCTCCCCATTGCTGAAAACCACAAGTAGATCAACTTTTTAACAGACATTATTTGTTTAATAATATATTTATGACTTTCCTGTATTAATCAGACTGAGTAACAAGAATCATTACTCATGAAGACTGTAAAGTATTTGATTACAAAGTCTTAGCTTTGAAACAGTGATAAAAGGCTTCTACATGCATATGAGCAAATTGCACTAGATTTTTCAAACTAAATATTGTTGCTTAAGCATATAGAGCCTGGAATTATTCAAAGAACCCTTTTCCTCCCATAAAATGCTAATTGCTCAAATCAAAAATGGTTTCTGAGGAGAAAATCATTTCACAAATTCTTGAGCTTGAAAAATGTTTGAAGAAGTTTCAGAACTATCAAAATAATCTGTTCAAGATGCAAAATTGAGTCTTTTTCTCTAGTGTGCAAAATACTAGTTATAGTGGTAGTTTTAATAGATTGTTGGAAGTATGCCAAAGAAATGCTTTAATGGATCTTAATCAAATTCTCCCCAAGATGAAGGGCAGGGCATCTAGACTGAACCTTTCCACTATATTTCCCAGTTAACAGTTTAGAAAGATACTCCTGTTACTCTGAGACAAGCAGCTCCTTCTTACTTACCAGAGCTATGGATTGCTCCTAGCAAGGGACTGAAGGTTTTCATCCACTTTGTGTAGGCCAGAACTGGCCCAAGATTTTCTTAATCTGGATCATCTGCTATCCTTTTGTAATTTTTTTCCTCACAGGGAACTATACTATATAAAGTGGTTTAATGCATAGGGAAAAATCAGTATGTGTAATTGCAGCTTGCATTTTTTTCCTGGGGTTTTGAATTATTTAATGTTCTAATACTTTCTTCTCTGATTTTTATTTCCACTTCATCATCCGGATCCTATAAATTTCATGCTCCTACTCAATTCTGCAACCCTTCTTTCACTCCATCCACTTTGTCTCTTCCACTCACTCCTTTCTTTCTAATCCCTTCCCAAATGACAGCAGATTGTTCAGTTTCTTTGGCAAGCAGAATTAAAAATGAAAGCAAAAGCAAATTACAGTAACACAAATTAATTGAACTGTGGAAATTATATCTACAGCTCCCATTCTCATATTAGAGGGAAGAGGGATGATGCGGTTTTAGGCCCAGTTGAGAATTAAGCACCACACAGACACTAGCTTGACCTCCACTCTCTCCCCCTCACCCTCCCACTGTAAAATGCAGAGGAGAATCAAGTTAAAATTTGTAGGATGATATAACAACAGTTTAGTAATTGCAAAGACATTTAATAAATTCAAAATAAAACACAGTAATAGCGGCAAATAATAATAATGGTAGTAAAAAGGGAAAAACAAGTAATGCACAATGCAATTGCTCACTGCCCACTGAAGGATGCCAGACCCTGCTCCCACACCCAGATCAGCTGCCCTTCCTGGTAAATCCCCCCCAGTTTATATACTCGGCATGGTGTTCTATGGTGTGGAATATCCCTTTTGGCCAGTTTAAGTCACCCGTTCCAGCTGAACTCCCTCCCAGTTTCTTTTGTGTTCCTACTCACTGCCGGAGCATGAGACACTGAATAAGTCCTTGACTCAGGATAAACACAACTTAGTAGAAAACCAAAACATCAGTCTGTTATCTACACCATTCTCATTCTGAATCCAAAACACAGCACTGTAACAGCTACTGAGAAGAAATTAACTCTATCCCAGCTGAAACCAAAACAGAAAAGTATTTCTTTTTAAAGAATGACAAAACCCACCAATCCATGAACTGCACTGCCAGCGAGAGTAGTAACAAGCATTCAGCCTCTCAGGGTTCCAAGAGTGGCAAGCCACTTGAGAGTCACTTATTACTGCCAAGTCATCAGCCTCTCAGTATAATTTTACATTACTACAGCTCCCAGTAATGATTTTTCTCTTCCAATAAAATATAATTAACCCTCTGAAAAATTCAATTTAAAATTCCTTAGATAGAGATCTCTTTACTGAAGTTTTAAAAGCTTCACTGTTCAGATACTGATGTCATTCTTCAAGTTTCTTCAGGGAAAAAGAGGCAAAACCCAAAGGTTTTATTCATTAATTCAGGTGTAAATCAAATAAGAGAATATGTTAGTTTCTTAGTCCTGTGTAAACACATATTTACTGTGGATATTTTTTATCTCACTTCAGAGTGACCTTGGAAAGACTGCGTCAAACATCTAAGCCCACACAGTATCTGTTACATGTAATCTCCTTCCCATCAGTTTTCCTTGACAGTGGCACCTCAAGAACCCACATATAGTATGTTTTTTCCATTCATGTGCTTGCAGTTATAGAATGACAGGTAGCTTAATCAATATTTTACATATACCGATCTATTACTTCATCATTTTACACATCATACCTCAGGTACTGTCAGACTCAAAATTCTCTGAAATTATTGTGATTTCCTCTGACTCTGCTTGCATTTGAAATAGGCCCTACACTGCTGTGACTCTCTCACAGAGCAGCAGACAGGAAAACATCATAATGCTCGTTATGGCCTTCTCCGCCTTTTAGCATCAGATATTAGTTACATGGGCATTTAATTACGTATATTTACAGCTGCTCCCTATTCAAAGATAGACTAGGAAAACAGGAAAAGGATGAAATTCAGCAGTGAGCGAGGGAGGCCAAGAACCAAGGAATGACTGTGACTGGATGATCCTAATGTGCTTAATTGTCAGAAAGGCTGAACTGCTCAACAGATTTCTGAGAAGGGACTAGAAAATAGAATGCAATGTAGCTGATGGGCTCAGAAAAACATTTTTAAAAGTGGGCAGCTGCAGAAACAGCACACAGCTGAGTCAGTAGGACATGAGTGGAACAATGTCATCTTAAAACCAGGGAAGAGTAGCAATGAAGCAATAGTTTAAAAAAAGAGGAAATTTTAGAAGGTGGCAGAAGTTTCTAAAGTAGATGACTTTCCCATTATTCTCAGAGAATGAAGAGGTTGGAGATGAGTTTTCAATCAGCCAGAGACGATGAGGTGACAAAAGAGCAAACATGCCTCTGTGAAAGTCTACACAAAATTTGGAGAGTTGGAATATTTCATTTTCGCATTGAAGCTTAGAGTTTTCCAGAGATGGGTGTTTTAAGTAATAGGCCTCTTTGGCCCAAGAATGATTACTGCAGAAAACTCACTTGATGAAAAATGAGTGCACTTACTATTCTGTCATCTTCTCTCAAATGTTGTGCTTCTCACTTCTCTGATGCTTTGCAAACCTGAGCTTGGAAGACTTACAATTGAATAACAGGAAGCTCAAAGTGAGATCAGTCATTCCCACAAAGTGGTTGGCCATGGATACAAACAGTTTCAAACCTTTCTTTGTAGAGCGTTTCTCATCACGGTGAGTACGGGAAGAGATATTGTGGTAGACAAAACAACAAACAAATAAACAAACAAACACCCATCCAGGAAGTAAAGAAGTTGACAAAGTAAAAATTAATTCCAACTCTGAAAAACATTCCCAGTCATCCCTCTGTTTTTAAGTATTTAAAATTTAAAATTATTTTTTGGAAACCAGGTGACACAAGAACTGGGGAAAACATCAGCCAACAAAATTGAATATATACATCTATGAAAGATTCACAGTGAGAGATGGGGGAGACAAATTTTCAGCATTGATGGGAGTTACAACACGTTTTTCAGAACACGCATATGGTTAAAATGTTGTCTGAAAGATAATTTTAAATTTAAACCTTTACCACCTTCTGCATCAGGAAAAAATATAGCTGTAAACAAATTAGTTGATTAGCAGCAATGAACCTATCATATATCAGTTGAGTGAAATACCATAATTTCTGAAGGTTGGGAAGCCCAAACACAGAACACTGACAAAAATGAGAGTGATGGTCTCAGCCATCGTATGGAAAACCAAAGTTTGTTCTGAAAAATCTGTCTCAGAAAATAACATTTGCATGGAAAATGTACAGAGGTTTTAATTTCTCACTGTTTTGAATTTCATATTTCAGGTCCACTTTCCATGCTTTCTTAATTGCTGTCGTCTTTTACCTTTGGGCTGGTGAGAAATTTTAGATACTTCGGCGTATTCCCAGAGGACACAGTCTTGAAAATCCTATTGGGGTATGACAGTCCTCAGCTCATGAACAGTGTTTAGGTCCTTGTTTTGCAAAGACAGCTTTGCATTTTGGTGCTCCACATGTGGTCAAACCCCTCACTCCCATCCTGCCCCACACTGTGTGTCCCATGGCTCCTTTCCCTACACCCCTTCCTCCTTGTGGCACCCCTTCCTTCTCCTTCTTGTCCCTCAGAGGGAAAGCAGTCAAATGGGAGGCAGGAACACACTCTGGCCTCTGAAAAGAGAGACAAGGAGACACAGGGAAGCACAGGGAAGAGAACAGAAAAGAGACTGAAAGTATCAGAGGGAAAATGGAGAGAGCAACAGGGGAGTCCCCATTCCATGGATGCTCGGGAGAGAAGCAAGCCCACCGACCCTTGGCAAGCTCCTTCACAAAAGGATCAGAGCAGACATGAAGGACAGAAAAGAGGTTTGAAAATCTTAAAAAGGTGTCACAGACTTAAAGAAACGTCTGCCAAAACCACAAACACTCTAGTAGGAGAAGGCATCCATCGTGCTTGGAGATGCACATCCTTCCCTGCCTTCTCACTCCTCAGGGGAAGACTGCAGCTCAGAAGTTTTCACAACATACGCTACAACATATGTCAGTATGTCACCAATGCCATATGGATCGTTACGATCTCACAGTGTAAACAGCATGGAGGGGATTTTTCAGATCTTTGTAGTAAATGATGACTAGAAACAGCTTAAAAGCACACATATGATTGGTTAGTGGTTAGGAGCCTTCAGTCTGGAGATTTCAAACTTCTTTTCAATTGTAACATTCATGTCTTGAAAGCATATCATTACAATAAATTCTATGGCATAAAGCATTACATTCCCTCCAGAAATCCTGTGAATTGCTGCTTTGTTCTTGACTAGAGCTGAAATCCAAAGGAATAGGTAGGCAGTACTCTCTGCCTAGAATAGTAGGCATACTTCAGGATGCTTTAGGATATTTTGTTATTGATGGATGAGAGGTACAAAACAGTCACATGGACCTCTCAACTCAGGGAATGTTTCTCATTCAATCCTGCATGCCCCATGCCATCACTGATGGTTGTTTGATGTTCTCTAAAATTATTTTCTTTCCTGACATATGTTTGTGGAAGAATCATAGGATTCCAATGCACTGGCAGACTGAAGCAACCTTAAAGCTTTTTAAGTAGAAAAATGCTGATGAGGAAGGTACATTTGAAAAAAATCTTGGCTGATGGCAGAGAGCACCAGAGCTCACAAGCCCAAACCCTATGGAAAGTCTTCTTCTGACAAGCTTACCCAGGAAACACAGGTGGTACATAGTCAGTTTGGAAGGGGTTCAGATCCCATTTCAGCATCAGACGTACGAGACTCCGGATTCTGACCTCTCTGGCCATTCTGCCCATGTGTGCCAGGATTCAAAGTGCTTGATAATGAGCATGTAAAAATTTCCTGTAAGTGAGACATGCTTGAAAAGCTGTCCCCAAACCCAGCTCTTCTAACACGTTCACAGCAGCATGACAGCCCTGAGCTTGGCCACTTCTATTGTTGTTGCACCCAGATTTCTTGAGAATGGAACCACAGGGCAGCCCTGGTGCCAGCATGGATGAGATGCCTAGGCAGGAGTGTTGGACAGGATGACCTTCAGACGCCCCTTCCAATCCTAACAAGTCTGTGATTCTGTGAGCTCTGTAGAAATGCATACACAAATAGAAACAAAGCCTGCCTCTGCAGATGTCCTTTTCCTTCTTTAGACTTTCCCAGGCAGGTTTTAGCTATGCAAGAACACATTGCAACTCAAGTAGCTGAAATGAAAAATAATGAACTTTATCCCTAAAGACTCTTATAGTTTATATGAGAAAAAAAAGCATAGATTACGATCACACTAACTTGAAGGGTCAGACAGATTCCTGTAGCCCCTTTTTTGTTAAATAATTTTGTTAAACTGGCTTGTTCTGTGTTTCTAATGAGACAGAGGCCTAGCATAAAGTGTAATATTTCCATTAGTATTGCTTATTTTATTTGTAACTCTTTATTAAGAGACAGCACTTGGAATTCGCTTACTGTTTTCTTTTTCACATCCAGTCTGCTGGGGCATTCAGACCAATTTCATAACCTGAATGCTTTCCATAGCTACACATAGACAGTCTGTGGAGGTATTTCTATATACAAAATATGTGGACTTCAGCGGTGGGTCCATTTTGGAGCTTGCTGTGTCTGACATGGGGACAGCCCTCGTTTCTTCTCACAGAAGGCAAACATGCAGCTCCCCACTACCAAAACCTTGCCACATAAAACCAATATACCACTTCATGATAACAGACTCTGTCCCGTGTGCTTGTGTGCTGAAGTGCTCCAGCAGAGCAGCTCCATAACTTCTGACACTGATTTCAGAAGAGCTCTAATGGCAGCACCTATACTGGTTTACAGTGGAGATCTAGCACAGACCAATCTACTCCTCATGGGCCAGTCTAGACCCAATGTAGTGCAGAGCTGAACAAGCTAGAGCAAAACCAATATATTCTTTCACTTTTGGTCATTATCAAGCTGACTAGTTATAAAGTAAGCAAACAAAAACTCCAAACGAAATTGCCTCCCATCCTCTCCCTTTAAAAACACTTGTGAAAAGTTTGTCTTTGTTGACACTTTTTTGGCCCCACGGGTGCTGCCAGCAGCACCATGAGAGACATATGTTCAGCCCTGGTCTATCTAGACTAGTGGTGAAGAGACCAGGGCTAAGACTGGTTAAAACAAAATACTCACCCTGAATAATCTCACTGATTCTAGAACAATACATGAGTCTCTTCAGAAGACATATGCATATAAAACTCAAGTATCAACCCACCTAGAGGCAGTGTTTTTCTGTGGTGTGAACAAAGCCTCATGAGCCCATCTCTGATAATAAAAGAGACCTTTGTCTCGTATCAATTGCCAGGAATGGAACTGACCGAAATGGACCTAGCAGTGGGCCACTAAATGTTGTCGGAAGCAGAAGATTATCTGATTGCAGCATACAGTTTTACCAGCAGTTGAGGACTACACTGCACAAATAATATATAAGTGTAACACATTCATACTCTTGCTCAGGAAATGAGGCCTGGTCATATTTGTATTGTGCTCTGTATTGCATCATTAGTGGCTGCTTAATTTGTACTTCTTTATGGTAGCACTACTATGATTACCATTGCATGCACCAGCGTCTGCTGTTACCTTGATCTCTACACATGTTCTTCTACTTACTCCATAAAAATTGGGTCAAAAGCTGTTTGTTGCTTGGTCTATTTGTTTCCACAATGTAGAGTAAAATCGAGGTCAGTGCCTGTTCATTGTCCCTGACAAAGTAATACGCTCAGAATTATACCTATTTTGTTTAGAACATGTTTTGCCAGAAACAGTGCCATCAGACAGAACAGGTACCATCGACATAGTCATATTTTGTCACAATCAGGAAAAAGAAATCCAGCACCAGATGCTTTGCTCTTTTTTTTTTTTTTCCTTCCTTTTTTCCTGTGACATTTTTGTGGTTTAAGCCCAGATGGAAATTAAGCACCACAGAGCCACTTTCTTGCTCAACCCCTAATCTCTCCCCCTGCCATCCTGGTGGAATGGGGAGGAGAATCAAAGTAAAGCTGTAGGCTGAGATAAGAACAGCTTAATAAATGAAAATAAAGTAAAATGCAATAATAAAGGCAAATAATAATGATAATAAAAAAGAGGAAAAACAAGTGACCACCCACTGATGGATGCCAAACCCTGCTCCCACACCCAGATCAGCTGCCCTTCCTGGTAACTCCTCCCAGTTTATATACTTGGCATGATGTCCTGTGGTGTGGAATATCCCTTTGGTGAGTTCAGGCCACCTGTCCCAGTTGAGCTCCTTCCCAGTTTCTCTTGTGTATATTCTAACTGGCAGAGCACGAGACAAGAAAAAAACCTCCTTGACTCAGGATAAGCACGACTTAGCAGAGTACCAAAATGTCAGTGTGTTATCTACACTATTCTCATTCTGAATCCAAAACACAGCACCATAACAGCTGCTGAGAAGAAATTAACTCTACCGTAGCTGAAACCACGTCAGGCATGTAGGTATAAGAGGGTCTTCCAAGAATTCTAAATGAGATCGCTTTTACAAAGACAACAGTAAGAGTTCCTAATGTCACCATACTAGTTCCTCAGCCATTTGTACCATCACCTTAGGATTCAACATTCTCTCTCTGAAATGTCTATATCTGCAAAGATAATCTGCAAGTGGAAGACTTCTTGTATTTTGAAAACTGGTTACTTCCATCTCCCCTACCAAAATAAACCAGGAGGAGAATTACCATTCTCCTCTGCTTTGGGCAGCATTATCAAGTCTGGTTCAACTGAAGCTTTCTTTGGTAGATTCATGCTTGTCAGATAATGTATTTTGTTGGTTTTTTTTCTTGACTACTAGTGCAGCTAAGTCAAATAGCTCTCAGGTATTAGGCTAGCTCTCTCTTTGATGGCTAATGAATAGACTACCTGACTGGATTTGTGCAGAACTGTAACAAGTGTATCTGAGAAAGCGTAAAGCGTGAAAAGAATGAAGTACACTAACTGCGGCCACCTCACACAGTTTTAGTTGGAGTCAAAGACATTGGAAAATATTTTTTTACCACATAACTAAGCACATGCAAGTGAACCTAGTGCAGAAGCCATTTTTGCCTGATGTCTATGTTGTAGGATTTTGAGTGATGTTTGCACAGACCAAAGACCTTGTCTCAGAGAAGAAATAAATCTAGATGCAGCTGAAAGCACCTATTGCTATTTTAGGGATCATTTAAAGAATAAGGAGGGGGTGAAGGTAATTTCCTATGCAGGAAAAAATCTGGTACATTTTTAGCATCCTATTGAATCCTCAAAGATCTGCAAAGAACAAGGTCTTCATAGATCAGAATAGCAACAGTTAGATAAAGAATTATATTTTTATAGTTATTGCAATATATTCAGACATGGAAAAGAAAGTTCTTCCCCTTGGCATGAATATTTTGAAGGAACTTTAGGTAATTACCATTATTATTATTTACTATGGCACATAAGACCAACATTTTAGTTTTTTCTTTTTGACCATTATTTGGCAAAGTCTTCTTTGGAAACAGTCAGGCTGAGGTCTCCAGGACAGAAAAACACTTTTTGAAACCAGCTGAAATTATCTTGGGAGAATATGCTCCGTTTTATGTCCAAGTGAAAATGCTTTTATGAATAATTTTCCAGAAGAGGGAGCCTTTTCAAAGCTGAGTATTGCTAGTAAGAGCAAACTCACCACCCATCCTGTACAGCGTACCAGGGCTTCAGTTCATTCTGTTGACAAACATACAGAGCTGGCTTTATAGAATGACATAAGGAAATATGAAGAAAAGCTAAAGCAAGGAAGCCAAATCTATCTAAGCTCTCAACAGTACATTGTTGCTGAAGGGCTTTGAGCCCTTCAAGTTTTGTGAGAGTGTTTTGTGGATGGTTCCTGAAGGATGGGTGCTCATGTCTTGTGTATGCCTTTCCTTAAGTTCCCATTAACACAGTCACAGATCTGACAGATGAAGAACAGCCCAAAGTCAGCAGCTGCTGTCTCATGTTTTTAGATGAAACATTTCTCAATTGGAGTGAAAGTAATGGTGAGACCTTCTTGTTTTGGTATTGAGAATACTATACCTGTCCAATCTCTTTTAAGGAGCCTTTTAAATTCTGTTGAAGCTTTTGCAACTCAGCGTGAGTAGGTTACTGCTGTGCAAAGTGGATTGCTTAGCTGTATTTAGAAATAAGCATTTAAGCTGTTGAATAGTGGTTCTAGTACCTCTAGAAGGCAAGGAAAGCTCATTGTTCTTCCCTCTTCCTTGTAAATAAAGAGTTTGACAGACACTGCGACAATCAATACTCCAGAAAGAAACCATTTACTTGAGTAAATGAGTACATCTCATAAGGATGTCTTGTCACGGTTTTCTCCACAATAATGTTCCCTCTCCTTTCCAAGGATACTGTTTTCTGGGACTGCTACTCAAGGTTAGATCATTATTAGTACGTTTGTCTTAACCCTCTCTCCCACAGTGAGATGATTCCTCCTGCTCCCCCTCACCTCTACAAGGCAGCTAAGGGAAACTATACTGTTGCCTGGAATAAAACACATATCTTCCCCAAACCGCATTAAAATGATAATAGAAAAGCAAATCCTTAATTGAAAGGCTTTCAAGGTGCACAATATGGTGATATGCACACATGATAGAGTTTCTACAATTTTTATAAGGGTAGTTGATATAGTTAGTTGATATTAGTATACCTATCAAATATTGTCCAATTAGAAGAACGGTTGGTTAGGTAATTTTCCCCTGTGTTCTACCCCATTGGAGTTATTCCAGGGGCTTTCTTGTTTTGTCTTCTAAGTTCTGCTGAAAAACAAAGTGTCCTTGCTAGCCTAAAAACCAAGACTAAGCAGAATTCCAAGAAGCTACCGTAATATCTCGGAAAGTGCAGCTACTATGTTAAAGTGACAAAGAGTTAGAAACTATACGACTGTATATTAAAAGCTCTAAAACTACAGATATACACAAAACAGAAAAATCTTTAGGCATCAATATCAGCTTGCGAAAAGCCTTATTGTGTCCAGCAATCCTGAAGGCAGAGGACAAGCTGAGAGCTGGGCTGGTGGTGAAGATTACAGTAAAATAGACTTTGGTACTATTATTGCTGTTGCTATTCTAGGCCATACGTAACTTTTAGAAACCTTTAGCCCCATATTACCTGCACCTAGATAGAATGAGGATTTTGTAGCAGGATACACAACTACTCTCTTCCCACCTTCATCTGCTGAAGTTTTTTCAGCATCTAAATTTTACGTATTCCATAATTCATTCTACTACTTTCTATGAGGTTACTACAGACAGGCACTAACACCCTTCACCACAGCCTACAGTGGTGATAAGAAATGTAGGAGAATCAGCAGACATCATTTTAGGAAAAGATGATATTCAGGAATGGCTATGTGGCACTCTGGGAAGTGGAGCTATAAAGCAGCCAGAGTGGCCCCTTAAAAGCAAACCACCTTAGCCAAAGCAAATCAGGTTTTTTTTATATGAAAAGAATTACCTGAAAATCGGGTAAAAAAGTATTTAACATGAAATTTTGATCAACAAAAACCCCAAGTGGACCACATAATAAGTAAAAAGGCTAGATACTTGTGTCCGTACCTGTTTTCTGGGGAACAGGTTTTTACTGAGTCTCTTCTGCCATCTAGTGATCCAACAAAGGAAACAATTCCAGCACTCTGTGAAACAAAAATAAAGATGACCAAAACTAGCGGATATAGAAAGCAAGATGGGAACTGTGCTTCTGTAAAGTCGTGGAATGATCAGGGGAAAAAAAGAATGAAAAGAGGGAATCAAGATGCTTGGTATTTCAACAGTT
Organism: Cnemophilus loriae; assembly: GCA_013397755.1. Classification (NCBI taxonomy): domain Eukaryota; kingdom Metazoa; phylum Chordata; class Aves; order Passeriformes; family Corvidae; genus Cnemophilus; species Cnemophilus loriae. Next base: position 423,623 of record VZTF01008315.1, read on the forward strand.
ACCTGAGAAATGGAGCCTTTCCTGAAATCTCAGTCTGGGCTCTGCTGTGGTTTTATCATGGCAGTTAAGCAGGACAAGGGGCAAAGTGATAGTTCTGGGGAGAGCTCTTATTTTTTCTACATCTGGTTTCAGACTAAGCCAGGTCCCATAATCACTTATGGATAGAAAATATGCATAGTACAGAGGGCACCGTAGCTGACTTCGGCTGAGCTGCCTGCAAGAATAGCAGATAGCTGCAAGATCAGTTCCTTTTTTGAAATGCCTGAGCATGATTATTCTAAGAACTGTGGAGGATGGATGTCTTCTATGTGGTATTCTTGAACTGAAAATAGAGAAAGGCTTTTTTTAGTGTCTCCGTGGGGAAGTACCTATAGCAACAAAATTATTCCAAATAAAGAGACAAGACATTTCGGAGACTTTCCCTATGTAATAATTATTGTAATACGGCTGTCATGGGTAAACAGGTTTCTAGGTGAATTTCACCCTGCCAGGTCCTTTGGATGTGACAGGGTGTCGTGAGCCAATGACATTTAAGGTACGCCCTCTGCAAGATACAGTATTTAAGGAGCTGGACACTGGGAACTTTTTCTTTGGCTTCTGGCATTCCAACAGGTAACAGGGGAAAGGGAGAGGGGTTTTTTTGCCAGGCTAGGCCTCAGGGCCGGCCTGGCTGGCCCTCTCTCCTCTCCTTTGGCTCCCCGAGGGC
>VZTF01008315.1:435785-532325 GCA_013397755.1 Cnemophilus loriae
AAAAAAAAAGTTTTCAGGGAAGGTATGAGCTCCCTAAATTTTACTCTCAGAGGATAAAGGATTCTTCAATACCTGGTGAAGAGATGCTTGCAGCATTCAACTAGCTCTGTGCTGTTGGCAGGGAAATCTGTGAAGTTGGAAGCATTTCCTAATAAGATGTGGCAAGGAACTTCCAGACTGGGGACAGTCAGCATTCCTGTGAAGTAAGTTACAATTTTCTTAATGAGTAATGATGAGGAAGATAAGACTTGGGAATGTGAGTCATGGGGGCATGATCAAATGAACCATTCTGGCTGACGCAAAATCACCGTCTGAGGTGGTTATGTAATGGTACAAGGTCAAAACCCTTGAACTGTGGGAATTTTAAATAATCTGAATCATTTTAAAGAACTGACTTAAAGAGCAATCACAACATTTATTTAATTTTGTATGTAGAAGTTAAACTATGGTAACCTGTTACACTTGGATCATTTTGGTTTTCTGCCCCTTTTAACGATACTAATATTGTGTAATAATGCCTTTCACACTGCTGGGTCAGTGTGTTTTCATTAACTAAAATGAAGCTATGCTGCATTCATAGCAGTGCAAGTAAATACAGAACCGTTTATTTTTTTTTAAATTGAGTTTGCTTTGCTAGATGTTCTCCAAAATTTCCTACGAATAGTAATGTCAGCATTCACTGGAGTAATGGGGAAACAAAAGTATGAAAGTGATAGCTCCTTCTGTATGTAATGTTGTGGAACTTGGACACATTTTTAATATGTTCTTAACTTGGGCAACCGAAATTTCTTGGCTTTTCTGCTTTCTCCTGAGCATAAGGAAAGCATTTGCCATGGCAGGAGTGGGTGGAATGCAATTTACTTTCCAAAGCAGATTCTGTTTTTTTGGAGAGGTTTTCCCAGTGGCTGTTCATATTATTCTTAAGATCAGTATAGTGAAATGACACATTTTAGAAGAGTTTCCTGGTTCCTCTGTTATGCAGAGTAGTGTCATGAATTAAAATACTATGGATGGCTGTGAGACTAATGTTATTTCAAGTGTGCTAGCTCTGTAGCCTTCAGAAAATAGTGTGGGCTTATCCTTAAAATGTGTATATTTCTGTTGCTACTGTGAACACAAAGGCATAGAGAGGTTGTGGCAGAAACAGACATAGTGGTTTTAGCTACACGAAGTAACAAGATCTTACTTCACTGTTGAAATACGAATGCTTTAACCTTTGTCATACAATTTTGTATATCACATGCTCAGGAAAGAGAGCTGGAAGAGGGATTGTTAAACACTGAGGAGAAATTTTACCTATTGGAACATATCAATTAATTAATATTTTGAATAATTAATATGTTCCTTTTAATTTACTCCCTAAAATGACTGTTGCATTGTGATTCTTCACTCAGATTGAAGGTGAAATTTTGAAAATAAGGATCAGCTGTGGAGTCCCATTTTAGGACCATTTCACTAGCCTAAGTGCTCTGTAGAAATAATATACACTCAAAATATCGACTTAACATTACAACAAAGAGTTGTTCAAATTCTCCCTAACTCTTTCTCTTTTACACTCTCATTTCACTTTTCTGTTTCTTTTCCAAAATTAGTTCTCTATTTCCATATCTAGTGGTGTGGAGGCGGGATTGTAATTCATCTGTAACTTGCTTTTTTGTGAGTCGTGTGTTCTGCACAGACAAACAAACAAACAAACAAACAAAACCAACAAAAAACTCCCCCACAAAAGCACCATACTCCCCCCCCGCCCCCAAACACAGGCATAACGGAAGAACTAAAATCTTTACATCTTTTCATATAGTAGTTTTCAAGAACCTTTTGTCTCATATCAACTTATAATTCGGCCAAGCCCAAAAATACTTGTGTTTGAGTGACAGGGGCAGCCCAGGTGGATATAGAATGATGCTGGTGCAATGCCACATGGGGGTCACTGACTGTAGGAGACACCAAACCCGAGCACTGTACCTGCAACACAGGCTGTCATGAAACAGGCCACAGTTCCCGCAATCATTGCTCTGAAAGCACCATCAGCTATTTCCTTCTTTTTTGAGGGAGCAATGCTTGCTAGGAAGAAAAATAAAGCGTATGTCAAACAAAAATACATATAAGGAAAGTGAATCTGCCAGCTTTTACCCCCACAGGAGGAATTTCCCACCCTGCAGTTTGAACTAAGGGAAACACGGAGGAAAAACAGGGCATTTCTTAGTGGGTTATTTGAAGGCCAAGTGCCAGTGTTGGCTCTCTCTGTTAAGAGGGTGGCTTATACATAAAATGGTAACTTCTGTTTTCTTCGGCAGTTTGCGTGTCTGTGCTAGATGACTGTGCCCTTCAGAAGAGTCTGGCCCCATGGCTGGGTCTTGATCCTCTATGCTGCCCCACTGCTGGCACTGCAGAGCCCACTGTGGCTTCAGGGTAAAGAAGGCTGCTGGCAATTATGGCTGCCTGGTGAGGAACTCAGAAGGTTTTTCAATTTTTCTTTTTCCATTGAGACATGAAAACCTTTTTTTTATTCTTTCCCTATAAGCCTACTGCATATATGTGATATTTTTACAGGAAATAGCCAACTTCATCTTTCAAACCAGCATGCTATGGAGATGATTTGCTCCTCCTGAAACTCATAGGTAGTAGTATCTCAGGCTCCTGTTTGAGGGCTAAACAGGAAGGGCTATCAGAACAGCTTGGTTCCCTCCCCTTGCCTTCAGCACCTCTCCCAGTATCTCCACACCAAAACCTGTACCCCTCTGAGTGCCCTTCCATTCCCAGTTGAGTGCTAGGCCTTGGCAGAGCAGCTGCTCAGCCCCTAATGCTGCTAAGCTTCACCCAAGGCCTGTTCCTTTGGGTTCTTTCCTTGGGTTTTACTCGACAAACAAATTGTCTGTGAAAGCAGTTCTTACTCAGGCCTCCTATTACCAGTCCCAGGGAGCCGAAGTTGGCAAACCCACAGAGAGCATAGGTGGCGATGACTTCAGAGCGAACCTGAAAAGCAAAGACACACCCTCTGAGTGGTTTGAAACAGCTTATTGTGGTCTAAAGGTCTGAAAACACAGCCTTGTGGCTCAGGGCTCTGAGTACCAAAGTAACTGTTTTGCTTGGCTGCTGCCCAAGGTGTGGCTTTCAGAAAGGTAGACTTGTTCCCTTATTGAAAGTCACAGGCTTTTATACCCACTGCCCATGTGAGGACTCACAAACTATGCGATGATTTTATCTTTCACGCATATTGTTGTGCCTTTTTGAATTGAGTACTAGTAATTAAAGACAATAAAAAAATCTTGTCTTAGTAGTGGCAATTTAGCTGCTGTTTTCTGAAAGTATGAGTCAGAGAGCTATAACTCAACTTGTTTTTCACAGCTGGATGCCTTCATAAAACTCTGTCGAAACCTCCTGTTTCGGTATGCATCCCTGACTTCTTTGTCCCTGAAGAGGCTCTATGTACAAAGCTGCTTTGTTCATGCTCCACCCTGTGCAGAGAAGGCAAATGGGTCTCCTAGGAAGTGGATACATTGATGTGTTGACAGGCAGAGAGGGATATTATGATTTTGGAATCCCCATTAACAGCTTATTTCCATACAGACTTCCGCCACCTTTCTCCCCCTGGGTAACACCAGCTAAGCCTGAACCTCAGAGCAAAGACAAGGTTGGCCTTTGTCTCCACGAAGGGACCCCTCATAGGACACAAAATTACTTCAGGTGCAATCAGGCTGCAAACCTTGCAAGCCTTCAGACAAATGTAATTCAAACACTTGGAGAAAGGAGGCAACATATCTCAGCAAATGGATTTTTGTCCCCCTGGCAGTCTGAATTCCTATTTACTGTGGTTTAGATTCAAGCTGAAAATTAGTGAGTGTTCCAGCAGGTTTCCTGTTTATTAGAGGTTTCTCTGTTTTAATTCCCCTTTTATGAACATCAATTTGTAGATACTTTCAATCAATCTGTACAAATGCAGGAAAATGTTTTTCAGGTACCCACTCTACCAGCTTTTCCTAGAAAAAGCTCTGGGCACTGTGATTTCTCTGCTTTCATTTGCACTTTCCTAGCTCTGAAAACAGGAAGCCATGTAATTAATGACTCAGGTGAAGACACTTGTTTGCTCAGTCTGAGTGAATATTTGTGTGTGGATGAAGCAGAGAGCTCCGAAGCTGAAGAGAAATTAAAAATGGAAGCCTAGTACACCCTCACCTGAACTGTTGTGCTGTAATTATAATGGTTACCAGCCAATTTTTACCAGCATTATGAATCTAAATTGTTTACGTATCTGAGAGCTTTTCACCATGGAAGCTAATACAGCTTTTTATAGGTATTAGAAGTGAATGTGAAAGTTCTAGATGACAAATTCTATCAAAGTTCTATAGAACTTTCATATGAAAATTCTATATTTTCTTATGGGGAAAAAAAAAAGAAGTGCAATAAAGTTCCTAGGATCTGTGTTTTAAGGCTGTATGCTAAAAAACCTTTATTCACTTATGCAGGAATTCAGTGTTGTATTCAAGTAGTAGAAGGAAGCAAAGCTATAGCAGGGCATATCAAAGATCGTTCTAGCCAAGGATTCTATTGCCAGGAATTTCAGCAACACTGGTAATGGATGCTTGGGCAAGGGTGTGAATATTTGATCAGACCATTTAGCTTTCTACCTCCACATGTGAAATATGTTCTGTTCATCAGGAATACAAGTGGTCAGGAATGTGGTTTTGGTTTTCAATAAAGAAACTTCTCAGGGCAGGAGGATCCTCAAGTTCTTCCTTGGGGAATTCTTGGGCGAGTAGCTCATAGGGAAGTGCTAAGAATCAGGTAAGAAGAAACTTGCCTTGAAGACAGCCTCCGTCTTAAGTGTGGTGTCCTGTGGGACACTGCATATTCCCCGAACCCACGCCCTTCTGTTTCTATGTTTGTCCAAGATAGCTAGGGCAATGACAGTCATGGCAGCCTAGCAGAGCAATGCTGCACTTTCATAATTGAACTCTGTCGCTCAAAGACACATTTCAGAGTAATATGCAACCATTTAATGCTCATATTAAAAAAGGAGTTGAGTTTCAACATTGAAGTATTAGATGGAATAAATCTGTAGAACAGAAAATGTTACTTACTGTCATATACTGTTTCACACCATTAATATACATGCTTCCACCCTTTTGTCGGTTGTGAATCAGTTTTGAAAGGCGCTCATAGGCCAAAAATTCATTGAAGAAAGTTTTGTAACCTAGTAGTCCACCGACAATAAAACTGTCTTCCCAGTCTACTCCCATCATGAAAGAGAATGGCATGAAGACATAAGCACAGATGTTCTGCAGAAAGTATAAGACAAAGCAGGTCAAAAGACATGGTTGGTCAAAGAACAGCAGCAGCCAGTAAGTTTTCTAAACTTAAATAATGGTTTTATTTTAGCAGAGGAAAATTGGCCTTGAATTTTTGCTTCCAATAACTCTAGGAGAGTTTTTAATAGTAAGGCATGCTTGAGTAACTTTTACAACACTAAGCCAGACTCTAGATATAAGAAAATATTTATACATGTCCCTAATTTTCTATCTAAAATAAAACAAAGGTTTCTGTGTCTTTTTTTCCCTCAATAATGGCTTCAAATCAGGCATGGTGTTTGATGAAAAGAAGGAAAACTGAAATAAAAGAGCTGATAAGAGAACTGAATTCTAATTCTTCTGCTGATTAAATCAAATGTGTTAACGAACATGCCTAATTATCAGGTTATTGGGCTCCGATCGGTGTAAACAATAGAGTTGTCTCTGCATAAAAGCTGTGCATCTGCCACAATTAAAGCTGTACCTATTTTTTCCTGGCTTTGTAAGATTTATGCAAATTGAAAAAGAAATCCCATATCACATTATGCTTATTTCTATATGAGAGAGAATAGATCCAGCTGTCAAAGGATTTGGTCAGATTGTCCTTAGGGAATATAACGGAGGTCTTTAAGCAGTTACTATTTCTGGCTGGTTTCTCTGCCCACAAAAGAGAAACCACGTTAGTGTCTCTCCTAAGAGAAGAATGGCTGCATGTATCACGTCTGTGTGTCTCAATTCCTTGTGGACTATCTACCTGTCCAATCTTACACCACCCAGCAGTTATTAAAATACCAGCCCCTGCATGAGTATGCCCGAGGCACGCATACTTGTGCCTTTCCTCAGCTGTGGATGTCTGGGGTGCAGTGAGGTATCTGTGAAAGCTCTGCAGGGTAACAACTTAGTATTGCTGAAGCTATATGTGTTATGAGTGACTATTCAACTCTGCAGCACCTTTAACACAATATCCATGTTTATATCCACATTTCTCACAAGATTTTTGTCAGGGTCTTGCAAAACAAAAAGCCCCAAACCATTGAAACAAGGTGGGTGTTTGGGTCAAAAATGACATATTGTCCTAAGTTCAAACAGAAGTGCTGTTTGAAATGCATTTGATCTGTGAAGTGATTTGGATACAGTGTTACATTGTTATTGTATTGAGAACTAAGTGATATCGAGTTAGTCTGATTTCAGACAAGTCCAGCCTTTCTCCAGTGTCCCCATCTAAGTGAACCTAGTGAGCACTAAGGGTTTGATGCAACTCTCTAAAGCTAAAGCCACTTTAATATTCAGCTGAAGCAGATGTTAATGGCTTGGCAAGTGTGTAACTGACAGATCTGCTGCACTGCCAATTCAGAAGGCAGGTGCTAGCCTACTCTGTGTAAACATACTCTGAGGGTTAGCAATAACACCACAGAGGGAAACTATATGCAGACTAATAGATACAGAAATATTTCCATGGCAAAAATTTTACTTTGACTGTTAAAAAAATTTTCAGAACATGCAAATAAAATATGGGTTTAGATCATGATAAAACACAAAACAAGAACAAAAAAAAACTACAAACAAACCACACAAGCACTTAAATCTGAGAAAAACAAATTATGCATGTATATAAGCTGCATGAAGAACCTGGAGACCATACCTCAAAGTTCAGCTGTGGATAGTCAAACAAGTTGCCCACCCAAGAAAGGGCTGAATCAAGGAAGCTCAGCAGGGCAAGGAAGGAGATCACATTCACTGCGATGTTTGCTACCAGCCCGATGGAAGTAGAGGCACCCAGACTGGCTGCTTCCAGCAGATTCTTTGATTCGCTTTGCCAATGAAGAGAAAACCAGAATGTGAACATTAAATTCAAGAACAAATAACAGAACTAAAAGGTATATGCACTTGATTAGAAGTCCAGTACTGAAGATGTCTGTTCACTCATAGAGAAAATAATGAAGAGGAATGATGAGGAATGAAGTAGGCTTTTTCCTATCCTCATGGCAGGCACTGGAAGCGTATGCTTGTGGTGCCCTGAGGATGTATTCTGGTACATTCAAGGTTGGGCAAGATATGGATCAGACCTCAAAACTGTAGCACTGCTAGGATTAGGCAGTGATCACTGCTCTTCTTCCATGCAGCCCTTGCAGAAATCCCTGGGCCATTCAGGAACAGATACTACAAACCTTTTTGCTTTGCCTGTCATTCTCAAGAGAAGTCTCCCTGCAGATGGGCAACAAATTTGCTGCTGTTGTTGAAATTATTGCTTTGCCTTTGCTTTTCACATGTTTGAATTTGCAGATTCATTACAGAAAAAAGACAGCAACATTACAAATGGGAAATCCTCCTGGCAGGTCACCTCAGGTAGGCATTTCCCTCTTTCTTTAGAGAGTTCAGCCAGTAGAGTCTGGCCCAGGTCCTTGACATATGTTAGATCGTAATTGGGCACACTCACCTGAATTCATAAATCAACCATTTGCAGTATTTAGTCTGTAATTAATTTATTTCTTGCACACCTACCATGTAATCCCCCTAAAATTTATGTGTGAGGAGCTATTTTTCCAGGTCTCATTTTTGCAGTAGTATTAACTAGTACCTAGATCAGCTTACCTTTTTGCCATTTGTAGGCCACTCCTCAGAGTTACCAGAGGCTTTTCAGTTTCAGGCCAGAATAATTTGGAGGCAGCTAATGATGCTGGTGCTGACATGACAGAAGCAGTCAGTAGGTGGGAGGAGGAAACCTAGAATTCCAGGTGACAGAAAATACTCCATGATAACCATATTATGCACAAACATGTAGGAAAGCAATTAAATTTGTTAGTTGTTTGGATGATTTTTTTACAGGACGTCATTAAAAGTTCATATTGCTCACAAGAAAGAGAATGAGTTATCAGAAGACCGGAGATTTTTGTGGTTAATTCCTTCAGAGATGAAAAAAACAAACAGTGGGAATGATTGAGGGATACTTTCAGAGCATTTTAGCCGGGCTAAATACTTAAAAGATTTCAGATAAACCATATATTTTCTCTTCCCTTGTCTTACCCCAAAAGAAATATATGCTCCTAAGACACTCCCAGCAATAGTGGAGAATCCTGCTGTCATGACTGCATGGAGTTCAGATTTGGTGATGTATGGTAAGTAGGGCCGTACCAGGAGAGGAGACTCTGTCTGGAAATGAAAAACAAGCACCAAATTTAGAAATCCCTAATAAAAGCCCAAAGATTTCTTTTATTAACAGGGCAGAAAAACGAGCATCTGCATCACAGTTTCTTAGGTATCTTTGACTAGTTAATCCTAGTGCAAACGAGTGCTCAAATTTCAATAGATTGGGGCTTTTTTATCCCAAGAAGGAGAATGTCTGAAGACAGTTCTGGCGGGTTTGCTGCCTCCCTGAAAGGCACAATGAAATTGCCAAGAAATTCTATTCCAATTCTGAGTGACTTAGGGACAGCCACAGGTCTGAGCCACAGATAAGGCTGGTACTCAAGTGAAACTACCTCTCTGGCATGTGTATGAGCACATCCTGGAGGTAGTGTCATGCAGAGATGCTATTCCAAATCTTGAAGCAGTGTTGATGTGGTGATGCTAAATATCATGCTAATATTGCATTTTGACTTGGATGTTAATTGTTGATCTTTCTACATTGTCTTTAAGCTCGGGACAGACTTTGTAAATGTGGGTTTAAGGCCTTTCCCATTAAAGCAGTCTGCTAGATGCTGTCCTCTCTCTTTGTGGATAAGGCCTTATACTGCCAGCCCTGGATCATAGATTTCTTCATCGTCTCTCTCCTGCCCTTGCCTGCTTTGCACACCATCTTTTCATACCACTTGCCTTTTCAATTGAAAAAGAACCCTGAAATTGTTATTTCTTCATAGCGTTGGAGTAGTCTGGCAGGGAGATCTATCACCTCTTCTGTTGGGAAAACATATCGCTTCCCAAATCCACTTCATTGTGCATCATTGCCAACATATGAACATACTTCAATTTTGGAAATCAACCATCAGACTTGCTGTAGAGGAATCCTCATTTTTTAAGAGATTACTTTTTTAATACACAAATGCTCCATGAGCAGCATTATTTCCCTATATTCTGTAAGACTGTGTTAGCATGTTTTTCTGTGCTCCGACTCACCTGTCCCACAAAGATGTTTCCTGCAGCTACCAGAGACTCAACAGGAGTTGTGCCCATGAAGATGTGCATTATCCAACCAACCTAAAATGATTTTTAAAAAATAAACAAAAATTTGTTCTGCCTATTCCATACCCTTCTTGAGTCAATCATATCAGTCTAAGAGTTCAGAGACACGTTACAATACTTCCTGAGTTAATGATTTCAGCTTCAAGGTATAGCATATTCATGTAACTGTTCCATGCTAAAATGAGACAAAGGAGGAGTGATTTAACAGAACTGAAAGTACTCCAGGCTCCTTCTGGGCACAAAAATGTAAACTAAAGTAAACAAAACAGATATTTTGATGTGTTCTTATTACTTATATTCTTGTCCAAAGAGACTTGGATCATATCAAGTGAAAAAATGTGAAATTTAGATTCAGCAGAAATCCACTGCCTGTGATTTATTCTCCATCCTGCACTTTCAGGGCTGGGAGAAGGGCAGGCAGAAAGGAAGATTTAAGCAAGTATGGCATCTGAGGAACGCTATAGCTAGCCAGGCAAATCTAACAATTAATATGACATAAGCAATGAAACCAGACTGAGAATGGGAAAGTGTGCTATGTGATGCCAATTAAGATTTTGCAATGGTAACATTTGGAACTATTTCCAGGCTACGGTTCCTCTGCAAGTGTTCAAAACATTTCCCACACTAGCCAAATGAGCATCTAACTGGCAAAAATGCATACCTTTCCAATAAGCCACTGCATGAATCCAACGTGGTAAAGCATAGACATAACCGTACTGAAGAAAACCACAATTGGCAGTACCTGGTTTGAAAACACAAGTTCATTAAAACTTCTAGAGTGGTTTCCTGTCCTTTAAGCTATTTATTCTTTGAAAAAGAGTCATGTTTTTGGAGTTGTACTTACAGGTATCGAAAACTCATCATTAAGTTTACACTTATGCTGTAAAATTGTTGACCTTCCTGTTTGTGCTGTAATTAAATAATTTTCATTTATCTACATAGTTTTCTACAACTGCAATTGTTTTGAAACTGTCTAGCTTAGCATGATATACATTAGTTTATAGCCGTGTTTAAGTCAGTTCAAACATTTACATTCTTTAAACAGAATCTATTTAAAGGTATATACTTACTAAATACAAAAAGTGAATATAGGTCTCTCACTGTGGAGACTGAAAAATACTTTCTTTCAACATAATTTAAAAGAATTGCGTGAATGCCTAACCCACTGTCTGATGGGTTATTGAAAGTATTGGATTTTCACTCTGAACAAAACAAATATAACTTGATTTTCAAGTATGTGAAATACATAGGACCCCACCACTTCTATGCTAGCATATAACAGAAAGAAAAATCCCCCCAAAAGGTCCAAAATTAGTCAGACAGATTAGTTACAGCTAAACAGTATCACTGTCATGTGAAAAGGGGAGGCTTCCTCGACCCTTAGCGTGGAGAGATTTATTTGCCCCTTAGTGTTTAATTTGTCTGTCAGTGGCCCAGGAAAGCCAAGACCCTTGTACCTGACCAGTCTGTCAGCGTCCTGTTAGGGAGACCATTCACTGAGCAGTCCTGCTGGATTGGAGGATGGTTCCACTGACTTAGTCAGGGAAATGCACCACCAGCATAAGAGAGACCCCCCTCAGCAGGTCTTTGCTTTATTAGAGCGTGTTACCCACCGCTGGCAACTGATAGCGTCTATGAAGGATTTACACTAACAGTTTACAGGATAACACTCTTTATTAATACAAAATTGCAACAGGTCGAGGTTTGAAGATTGTTGATGATAGTATCTGACTGCAAAAATATACTTGAAGGAATGCACAGACAAGTTCTAATCCCCAGTAAAAGTATTCAGGGCACAGAGTCTGGTTCTTACCAGGCGTCTCTATGGGGAAGAAGACAGGCTCAGCATGTTGACTGATCCCAGCAGTTAAGATGGAGTCTTCCCTAACTTTGCTCCCATTCTCAACTTACTTATATACTATTTCTTTATGTTTACGTGTAGTTTGAGTGACTCTAGTCATACACACCTTTGTTACTGATTAGTGTAAAATTCTTTCCCTTTGCTTTTAAAAATACATTAAAAAAGAATGTAGAGCGCATTCCAGTGAGGGGTGGTCTTACCTCGGGAGCGGGAAACTTTGGCATGGATGTGTGTTAATATTATTATTAGGCTTTAATGAAGTAAGTTCATCTAAGGAGAGGGATTTCGCTACAGTTGCTGGCTCACCAGTGGGAAACCTTCCCCTCTTTCCCCGAGTTGACAGTTGGTATGCAGTTTACGAGCTATAGAGTATGACCAAGTCCCCTTCCCTGCAAGGATTTCCACAGCCCAGGCCGTGATGTCTCCACTCTTCTCCACCCTCCATGCCATCCCCCTTAGCAGGTGATGGGCAATCATCGTGGAAGAGGTTTCAAGTCATGCGCCAACTGTATTCCATCCAGGGAGCAGCAACTGTGATTTACCCTCTATTATACTTCCTGTTAAGATGTGAATATAACCCCTCAGTTTCCTGTAAGTCTATCTCCAGTTACCAGTTCACAGGGTCTACAGTCATTTTCCCACAACCACCAAGACTAGGAAGCTTTCATGCTTGTTCACTAAAGGCATAATGCATTATACATAAAATCAAGTAACAGAATGAAAAACAACAAACCACTTCGTTAGTACAGATATTTTCAGTAAATAGATGCTATGGCTTTCTAGAGGAGACTCAGTACTATCAACAATTTTGATAAACATGTAGAAACTCAATTTTGAAGATCAGAACCTTTCACTGAAAGGACAGAGTGCATTTAACCAATATTTCTGTGCTGTTCAGCAAGTTAATATAATGCTGCTTTCTCTAGTTTTATTCTTTGATGCTTTTTGCAGTTCTGCAGGGATAGTTTGCCATGCAGTAACAGCAGAGAGTTTAGTTCAGTAAAACTAATATCTTTCTCCCCTGCCTTTTCTTTTGTTATTACCATAGAGAGCAGGAAGTTAAAATTGTTGGCTGCTCTCAACTCCCATCCCATTTGTGGCTTGATGTTTAACTTTCTCTTTATTTTCCATTAAAGAAGTTGCTATTGATGTTTAAGGAACATCCTCCTTTTTCATACAGTCCTAAAGCTTGACCTTCAAAGCAAAGCCTTTCTCAGGGAACCATAATTCTCTCAGTGTAATAAAGAAGATACAGATTTAACAGAAGTCTAATTTCTTGCTTGCTCCAAGCAAACTTTGCTTTTCATAGTCAACAGGATAGAAGACTTAGTACTAAAAGGTCTTTTCCATCTACTTAAGTACTTGGAAGTGCTTATTTATGTGGGCGAGTGGGTTTTTTCAGAACTCTGAAACTCTCCATCTGCATACACAAATATACATTTAAAATAACCCAGTTTATGCATGCAAATGCATGCATTTTTGACTAATTAGTGCTTCCAGAACTGTGTGCTCAAAGGCACTGGAGGACTGGTGGGATTGGTCAGAACATATACGAGTGTGCATACTCACAAATTGGATGTGTCTGCTCTGGTAACATGTCCACTTCACTTGGCAGAAAATTGATGTGTCCCTGCATATTGCTAAGGATGCAGTATGGATACAACCGGACTCTGACAGTTTTCTGCAAAGACATGTCCTGTCTCTTGTCTAATCACTCAGGAGCTAAGCATTGTCCTTTGGAGGATGCTTTGAAATATCTTGGGGCAAGATTTGGAGAAGTCACCACAACATGCAAACCCCATAAAATATCTGAAAGCCACAAAAAAGCACTTTGGACCAACTCAATGTCTAAATAAATGACAAGAGTTTCAAGAGAAAACAGGCTTGCCGTCACTCACTGTTGTGGGAAGAGGGAATTCCTGTCTACAGGAAGAGCAGATGGAGAATGTTTTGGTATTGCTATATACTTGTCTGCCGCTCCATTTACCATATATATATTCCTATATATACACAGCTCTGAAAATCAACTTATTTTCTTGTTTTCCAGTGTGAGAATAATCTACTTGTTCCTGTTATCATCTTCTAGACATTTCATGGTTTTGCTGACTATGAACCATAGAATAAGACTGATGGATGTTTGCCTACACAGAAGCAAACTTTTGTCTGTCTGGTCCTTAGTTATGGCTTTAGTAAGCAAAGTATTTTGTATCCTCAGTGAGGCACTAAAAAAACACCTTGAAAGAATCACATTCATAAGGCATTGTCAAAAACCACAGGTAAAATAACATGGGGCGTGGCAGGGGTGGGGGGAAATTAAATAATTTCATCCCTAAAACATGCACTTGGGAATAAAAATTGTTATTTGAGTGCTCAGCAAAGGTGAGAGGAGCCTGGAAAGTGAAACAAAATGTGCAAAAGTACTGGTCTTAAAATATAATTCATATTTATTGATGAAATAACTATTTTTTTTTCCCTTCTAAGATACTCTGTTTTAAGTAGCAGGCTATTTTACAAATAGCACCTTCTTTCTCAAGTAATGAAAGAGCTAAGTTTGAAGAATATCTAGTCTGGAATATCACCTCAAGAAAAAAATAAGATAAAGGGCATGTAAGCCCATGGTCAGATATCTGAAATATCGAAAGAATGGTCTCCCAGTAAGTCCTGATATATTTCTCATATTTGTTTGGGGTTTATTTATTTGTTATTCGGGTTGGTTTGGGGTTTGGGGTTTCTTTTGCTTTATATGTTCTTGATTCCAGCCTAGGCAGGCACTGTGGCATGGGCTGCTTCTCAGAGCAAAACCAGGAAGGATGCTGGTGCAGATCAGAGAGCACAGAGCAGATAAACTGTATTCCAGCTGTTTCCCAAAAAGGTCTCTTAAGAGAGAGATGGGAAATCTCCCTGTGATCTTACTAATGCAATAATAATGCAATATCATGTAATTCTTCTTGCTTTTGCAGCTACTAGCCCTTCTCTCAGCCATGAATCTAGGCTCTCCACTTCTTCAGGGGGAAAGTCTGTGAAGCAGTGGTCTGTAGAGTACTTAAGGGTACAACAGCATAGCATGGTAGAGCACTTTTACTCATGGAGAGGTGGGGAAGATAGGCAGGAGGTAATATTTCTCTCAGTGGCCAGGTACAAGCCTTTCAACCTATTCCTAGTAGAAAGGTATCCCAAAGTTCTGTCCACATGCAATATATGTTGTTACAATTAGACTAAATAAGTGCAACCTAAATCAGTGTATGGCAGTGAATGAAAGTGTTCTTGAATTTTGTATTCAGAATAGCACATAATATAAGGAATAATTAACATGTTGATTTCTCTGGTGACTACATAGGTATCACAAGACACACAATAAATTAATTTCCCAGCTATACCGTTCCTCTTACCAATGTTTATCTGTCACATACAGCATACAACAACTGTCTTACCTTAAAAGCAAAGAAATGATCTGTGTATTTGTCACCAAACACAAACTTGGCACCTGCATCAGAGTACTCCAGAAAAGTCTAGGGACAGAAAGCAAAGTAAATTAGCCATAAGCTCTGGGTACATGCCAAAACCCAAGAAAATATTGCTAGTTATCTTGCAGAGACAGGGTGAGGTCCAAGAAGCTTGGGCTCTGATTTGTGTGGGTCCAGGCCTCACTGACTGTATTTGGCTGAATTGAGGGTCTCGCCTGTGCTCTGTTGAGTACCTGACATGATAGAGGCCACAAGCTACACTGAAAGAAACATTTACTTTTTAATCCCAATACTGTGGTGCATTTCTATGCTCCATCTGACGCAAATAAGTACAATGAATTATACAGCTTAAAATGGAGATTTGATGGCTGAAGTAATGAGCTTTGAAAGGTGTAGCTAAAACCTAGCCTAAGGGAATCTTCTAATTTTTAATTTTGATCCAGTAGTGCATTTTTATACTTCTGATGCAAATATATGCATTACTGATACAGTTTAAAGTGGAGTTAAAATACAGTTTATAATAGCTACCGTAAGTAGTTCTGACAGGAGAGACTGTAAGACATGAAAATATGAAGCTAACGAAATGGGGAACCAGACCTGCTTCAGTCAGAGGCTGAGAACCTGGTGACAAAACCCAGATGACTCCCACTGCCTGCAGATTAGACAGACATCAGAGTGGTGCCTTTGCTCCTGCACAGAGGTAGTACATTCTGCACTGTCTCGATTTGCATGTGGTTAATTACCTGTGAAGAACCGCTGTGAGAATAGTACCCTGGGGTGAAAAGTCTGGCCGTCCTTCAGTGGGTACTCTGTGATCTATATTTTGGATATTGCTTATTCATTACTTTACAGTAACAGACTTTCTAAAAAACTTAGTGTCTGCAGGGACACCTGAAGACAGATCCCGTCCACTTTCTAGAGGTCCCTTCTGGCATGCAGATGTGGATTTTGCCACCTGTATATAGCTGAATTAATTTTCTTATATGTTGTGAGGACTATGAAATTTCCCTGATGCCAGGAATGTTGCTGCTCTGAAGATAATTAGGGCTGTGCCCTAAATCCCAAGGCTTTTCAGCATATCAGGTTTATTGCAAGGATAATTTGGAGCTGAGCCATGTCTAAGAGTTACTATGAGTGCTCTGGCACAAGAGTAGTTTGTGTTTCAAGAATACTAATTTATAATTTCAGTGCAATGATGGTAAAGCCATTAATAAATGGGATTACTCTGGCCATTGTATTAACTGAACAAAAAATAAATAAGAAGAAGTTCGAATTCAGAGAACCCAGTTTTCCTCAAGAGAAGAAAAAAATAAGGGACAAATGGATCCTTGAACAGCCTGTTTATATAAGGTAAGACTCTCAAGACAGAAAATTATATTAAACAAGTAAGGATTTTGCTCAATAGCTTACCTGGATCTGAATGCCTAGCCACTTAAATACATCAAAACCCACTTGGGTCCTCAGAATAAGAACCCCAAGAATAAACTGCATTCCTATTCCTGAAAATACCGGTCTCCAAGCAACCTACATAGACAGAAAAATAAAGAAACTGCTTGTTATTTAAATAAATAATAGTTTACTTTGGACGTTTGTTTAAACACTGTAAGGCGATTGTCTGACTATACTGCAGGATGGGAGCAGCTGCCAAAACAGGTTGTAGGAGACTTGGATCTTCACGTATCTGGACAGAGAATAAGGAGATTTTGCTACAAGGTTTGTCCTTGGGTAATTTCAACTCTGTTTTTGTCCCCTAGCTTTAAAGACTTTTAATACTTGAGAACTATTCAGCTTTATATTTTGATTCATCATATAAAGGCAGTCATAGGAAAAACCGTGGCTGCCTATGATGAGTTCCTCTTCATTACACTAATGATTCCTGTTCTGCTGCCTCAGAAAACATCTTTGTTTTGTGAAAATTGTATCAAATCATTTACAAGACAGACAGCTGAGATGGCATTCTCTAATTCAATCAGATCGTATTTGAATAACACAAACCAATTAGGTGTAATGAGGTCTCATGGGAGAGCACAAAGCATTTGTAGTATGAGTTTTCACCTCAGCTGGAGACAGCAGCAGTTGCAAAGGATAGGGTAAGTTCATTAGTCCCTGCTGAGAGGACTTAACCTGTTAAGAAAGTCTCAGCACTGATGTGTTGAAAAGTATTGGGAAAACTTAGTGACCTGGACAATGGCGATATGATTAATGAAAGCATGCAGAGGTATGTGAGGCATGCAAATAGGAGTACAAGCTAAGGTGGTAATTGTGGTGGCTGAACTAAGCCGTTTGTAATATCACAGCAAACTTGAGCGGACATTTCTGATGGAAAATTAAAATAAATGGCATTTATGAGCCTATGGGAGTAGGTGAGCAAAATGTGAGGACCTCAACTTGGCCTTGGCTGCTGAATTTGCTGTGGGAAACAAACTTGTGTGGGCTTAAGAGTTACAGAAGTCTATCATATCTCTGGTTCCAAGCAATTTGTGTTGATGTAATGACAGAGTCATCTAATAAGTGACTGTGATGTGCTGAGTACTGTGGTGAGTTTCCTGTGGGTGAAAACATGGAGAAGGCCTATCTCAGCTTGGACTGTGTCAGGGCTGGAACAAAAGATGGGCAGCAGCTTCCCAAAATAGTGAGAGACGGGTGTTGGTACAGCCCCGCACATGGTCTTCAACAGCAAAATTACTTTCCTCAGAAATTCACTACAGTGCTTGCTCTCAGGCAAGCCTATATTTTTGCTTTCCCACATTTTATTCCTCTTACTAGACTTGGTGCTAGGGTAGGGGAATAGCTTTTTAGACACAGAATAAAAAAAAATCCCCAAAATCCATCATGGAGTAAATACTCACTCTGGTTGGATATTTGGAAAAGATAAGCATCAGGAGAATATACATCACAAGCCCGCCAAAGGAGATTAGCTGACGGGATCCTCGTTTTAATGTGTCAAAGATGAGCCAGAAGATGATTGTTATAATAAGAGCTGCACACAACACCCTAGGAAATAAAAAGCATAATGATATCCTGAAAAAGATGTTTGGGATATTCCTTTCCCTTCCCATATCGAAAACATTTACATCTCTGTTTGTGAATAAACTCTTTGTATAATGTATTGGGCTGAAACATGCAGCTCTGCAGAAGCAGGAACCTGCCTTTGCTGATGCACTTCTGGCAACATCCCTTGGTGGCATCTGGAAGAAATGTCCTCCAAGCCAGAGCAGGGGGGGAATCCCCAAAAAAGCATGAGTAACTCTTGTCTGGGTGCTATTTCTATTAAATGAAGTGTGATATCTTCCTTTCTCACTTCATCCTTCTTTTCCTTCCCTTCCTTCCTTTTCTTTATTGAATCTTTCTTTAGTTCTGGGCAAGACAGGCTGTGGTTTTTATGACTGGCACCGTGCTGTTTAGCTGGTGGGCCTAATGAAGCACACTGTACTGAGGAGCAGGCTATAAACAGCTCATTTCTTTGTAACCATTTGTAGTCTCTTCAGCTATCTCAGAAACAACGACAAGAGATGCGTATATCTGTGTTTCTACCATCCCCACTATCAGAGTCATGTTAAGCTTATTTATTGAAGGTAATTACCACAACAGCCTGGAAGGCAACAAAATACATCATCCCATACACAGACAGGAAATAAACACAGTCCCAAGTCTTTAATGTTACTTTTGTCTAACAGTAAGCTTTCACTGATTTCAGTGGTACCTAGATAACATAAATTCCATCTTTAGATGGGGATTAAAAATATTGGAGGAAACCTCCACAAAATGGCTTGGCCAGTGCTGAGTAACCCTTTCTACACCTGAGAGACTTTCTGTCTCTTGGAAGAAAACAGTTAGGCACCTAATCTGTGATATGTACAATTTAAGGATTGCAGCCTAGGTAATATAGCAATTACTGCCCCCGACTTGTTCCATCTGCTCCTCAGGGCTCTCCTGTTCCTTTTGATCCTTATCCCAGAGAGGCTGCTAGATCATCTAATGGAAATGCCTCTGTGTGACTGCTCTCTAATGCAGCTCCTGAGCAGAAGGACCACAATCTTTATAGCACCTTTCTTAGCAAAGCCATTTCTAAATTTTAAGAATAATCTGGGACATTTTCCTGAATTGAGAATGACTCCTCCTTAAAACTCTTTCTCAGCTACTAGGTGACCTAGCTGAAACAGAAGGTAGCTGGTCAATTCAGTTTTCCTTTTTAATGAGATTTCATTTGGTCTTTTCTTTGGTCTACAAGGCTCCTTTGTCTCCTCATTTTGCTGGGGATAACTTCGATATCCCCAATCACTGCTCAGGAATACTTGAAATAAGTATCTGACAGGTCTAATTATCTACCATTTATCTACCAGATGAATGTCTACCATCCCAAACTAAGGTCATATGACCTTATTATGACATTAAATCTGGCTGGCATGTTTTAACTCCTGAAGGTCAAGTAAAAATTGCTATGGGGATTTGTGGAAAAGCAATGTCTAGATAATACGCTCCAGTCTTTAGCAGTTTGCATACGTTAGAGTTAAGGTTTTTATGAACCTGACAGCTCTCTAAACAGTGAAACACTTTCTGGTTTGCAGAATGAATGCAAAAGGCTGCAACACACATGAACTTTCGTGAACGTATTCTCTTTTAACCACAAACTTGTCCCATCTCAATTCGTAGTATTTTCCTGCACTTTCTGCCAAGACTTTTGATCCCTAGCTACTGCATTGAAATCCTGAATGTGTTTCTGGTTTCTATAAACTGGTAAATAATGAATTATTCTGTGATTATATTTAGATATGTGTGATTGACACATCTCCCTGTGCTTTTGGGGGAGTAAGTTGAAATAAAATCATAGCAGTAACTTGACTACTGCATTGTCCTTCTACATAAATAAAAAGTAATTAATATTTACCATTTCAGCCAAAACCACTGTTTTTTCAGATATCTGTCTCCAGGGGAAAAGAACGCAGCAATTCTGTCTTCATACTTAGCTATTAAGAAATCCCAGCAGATGAAGAAGATGGCTAGGACAGTGATGACAAAGAGTGGCAAAGCTCTCTGAAAATTCAAGCTGCAGGCTGCAATAACTACTGCCAAGTATGCTGTCACAGAAACAAGAATACACATGTCAGTTAGGCTGGTCTTTTTAAAAACAGGATCAAATCTTAAATTTATAAGATGTGATCAAAGTCAAGCCTGTGTTTATCGCTTTTCTGACTCTCAGCCTAAATATTGAAAAAATTTGCTTTTGTGGATAATGTTGTTGCTTATGATATGCTCATTGATACGAAAGGTCGCTTTCATTCTATTAAAGCAGGTTATACGCTTTTGCCAAGCCAAGTTCGTATCAAACATGTTAATTACTCAGGAAAATTACACACATCTATAAGAACTTCTTTTTCCTGTGTAAAAAGTATGAATTAGGAGCATGAGTCTTGTTCCTTTTTTCAACAGAGGATGAGTTTATCCAATAAAACTAGAAACAAACACTTATAAACATATGTAAATTGACTGATTCGATGACCTTCTCAAGTAATTGTGAAGCTTAAAAGTAATTTATTTAATAAAGTAGTTATGAAATTATTTATTTGACAGGTTCATTGCTGATAAATGCTGGCCAAAAAATATTCACCTCTTGTAAAGAATAATTTGATTTTATCTATGGCAAATAAAGAAGAAGGACTACTGCTTTTCGTAATGCAAGGGTTTTTTTTATGGAATTAATGTATGTATACATATACATATTCTTAGAACTCACTCACTTTCTTGAGCCAGAATATGTCTGTACTATGACAAAGCAAGACAAGATGATGTTATGAGGGCAGGATATTCAGCATGCAAGCAGCACTTTCATAACCACCTTCTGGTGTGCTGATGCCTATCTCACAGATATATTTCAAGTCACTGTGTTCCCAGTGTTCAAATAGGAAGATCTCAAAAACAAACTTGGTGAAGTAGAATGAAACAAACCAACCTATTGGCTAATTAGGAAACAGAGAAAGAAGAATATCTGAAAGATTTTGTAGTGCATACTGTCATAAGTTCATTTACTCTAGAAAAAATTTGCTGTGAACATTGAGTGATACGGGTCAGAAGAGAAAGTTTTCATTTCCAGCCTGCTGACTTAAATTCAGTCCTATTTGGTGCCTGACTGTTTTTAATGTGATTTCATGGTTTTGGACAAGTTAGTGAAACTATAATTTTAGAGTCAGCTGGTAATGGAGTAGACACAAAGTCTGAGCTATCCTGTTATCGCTAGTGTAGTTGCTAGTCAGACTTTAAACATGCTGGAGAAGCAGTTTAGCAAGATTTGTGCTTTTGTTATGTTTGGGAATGAGTGGAGGTTTTGAAGTCTGAAATTTTCTCTGGGACTAAATTCTTAACTATTTTGAAATACATCCTTAAAGACAGTCAAGAGTCTTTATGTCAGACAAAGACACAGCACAGCCTATAATCTCATACAGGTAAATAAATAAGGCTTTAGCAATCCTGGGTGTAATATATACTCTACCTGTTATTAAAATTCCGTAGAACACATAATGAATTCTGGTTTTATGTTTCTTGCAAAACTCACAGATTTCATCATATTTTTTTTCTAAATTCCTAGGGAAAAAAAAATAACAAAGAATAGAAACATAAGCTTTTGCAGAAGAAAATTGTTTTAAATTGGTCAAAATTTCTCCACTGGAGTTTGCTGAACTTGGTATGGGTTAAATTTGGATCTCAAAGCACCAAATTAAAAGTGTGTTTTGAGAGGGACTTCTTGGCTTGATGTTGGACAAGTGAAAAAGAAAATACAGCAAATATCTAATGGGACAGTCTGTCACCTATGTAATGGGCCAAAGTTAGCAGGCCAGTTCTGCTACCCTCCGAAGTACAGCTCTTCTGTGAAGAGATCTGGTTAACAGGGTTAGTGAAAACTGAGTAGGTAGTTAAAAGATTCAGTGCTCATTACTAGACCCACAAAGTCTGTTAATACAGACAGCCCAGCATTGCTACGTGGAACAGTAGCGTTGCTGTAATTGTAAAGGCCTAAGGCTGCATTTGTGTGCACATAAAATAACCAATATCCATCTAAAGCCTTATTACAGTGTGCATAGATGTTTCTGGATGTTTTAAAATTTGGTTGTTATCACATTAACTTTTCATCTCATCATCTTACGGAAGTTAAAATTATTTGTTGTATTTGAATGTCATGGTCTAGTATCAGTTCTTCCAATTATAACATATTTCACTTTCTTTGTTTTCCTTACTAAAGGTAACAGCGTGATTTCACAAGAGAGGTCGAAATTTAGGGAAATAGCAGTTAAGGGAGTTAATTCAACACAAGATTTCCAGTGTTAAATATGCTGGTGATGTGGACTTATATCAATTACAAAAGCAGTGGCTAAATAAAAACCTTCATATTGTGCAAGCTGGAAAAAAATTACAGCTCTGGCTCTGTCATCTCAGAGGCACTGCTTTAGAGAGGCACATCTCTGAAGCAGTGCCTCACATTCCCAGTACATAAAGGCAATGTTATATTTAGAGATGCTAATTATCCAGACTGTACTTGTTTGGAAACTAAATGCAGCTGGAGTTAGATGCACACTGAAATCCAGCATGAATACCCTTCTTTTCTGCACTCAAAAAAATTCAATTAATTTAAAGTAAATTTGAGTGAAACAAGAAATATTAATTTAAATTATATCAGCACACAGAAGAAAAGAGCAGGAACACACTCCTTCACAAGTACAAAGAGTAATAGGTTCTCCGAGAAATCCTGATTGCTTTTGATACTTCAGTTTCAGTTCTGGGAATTCCTGTTGCTTCACAAATCATAGTGCTTTTTTTTCTAACTTGTAAGGACATTAGGTTATCTACACAATCTCAGCAGAAAGATTAGATATAACAGGAAAAGAAAAAAGGAGAAATGAGAGACAAATAGATGAAAAAGGCAGTTACTTTATCAAATTTATGGTTCATCCATCATTCAAGAAAAGGAAAAAATACTACTATCTGTTACTGCTACTTATGAGTCCTTCGAGATTTAAAATTGTTACTTTCAAAATACAATGTTTTCTAATTTCTTCTTTTATCCAACATCTCTCTCTCCTTTATATTTTATTAATTTAGGCTATTATGACTTCGGTAACAGAATATCTTAAATATTTAGACACATATGTCATAAATATGTCATAAATATGCAGCTCTGTTCTGAAAGGTGGCAGAAAAAATGTGTTCCTTATGAAATATGGTTCATTTTCTAAGGAAGCATTCTTTTCTAAAAGGTGATCCTCTAGGCTTGAAATGTAACTGAAGATGATGAAAAAACAGATTTTTGTGCCTATTCCTTAGGCACAATAATGTGAAATATTTATATATGTCAAAACTATTCTTGCTTGCATTTTGCAACTCAGAAATCAATTTTCTCTTGTGCACGTACTCCAGAAAGGAATGTTAACACCTTGCAGTTGTAGTGAATCCGTGTTATCAACAGCCTGATCTTTCAAAAGGGCTGTGTCTCAGACCACAGGCTAGTCAGTACTATCTGTTGAAAGAAATCAATGACACGTATGAAAATTTAGTATGATTCTGAGTACTGTGTCTTAATTTTTTTAATGCCTTAAACAGGGTTTGTTTTGTTCACAAAAATGCTTAATTCTCAAGTAAAATGTAGATGTGTGTTTTCACTCTGTGATCACTTAGAAGTAGTGCAAACACAATGTAAAACTTTTGCTCCATTAAAATGGCTTTTTCACAGCTATCCTGTTCTTAATTTGTGCTGGAGCAAATGGCTGCACAAACTGAAAGACAATAGTGAATCTTCAACTTCCTGAAAGAGACCACTCTTTTAAGACCTCTATTTAAAAAACACTGCTCTAGAAATACTGGAAAAGAAGTTATTGTACAAGAAGAAAAAATATTGCTCCTTTAATTTGCAAGGCTTTAAAATGATAGTTCTACAATCACAGATGTCATTTGTAAGGCATAATAATTTTAAACATGCTGTGTTTCTGTGTTACAAAAATTGCTAGGCAATACAAAGGTCTATGTACCATAGGGGTACGGCAGTGAAATTTAGAGCTGTCACTCCAGAAGCATAAACACTGGCAGCTTTTGGCTTAGGCCAGTATGAAGCGAGCGGAAGACTTACGCATGCAAAAACACATT
Source organism: Cnemophilus loriae (assembly GCA_013397755.1). Classification (NCBI taxonomy): domain Eukaryota; kingdom Metazoa; phylum Chordata; class Aves; order Passeriformes; family Corvidae; genus Cnemophilus; species Cnemophilus loriae. The sequence continues at coordinate 459,707 of VZTF01008315.1, forward strand.
ACCCTTTCAAGCGTGGTTGCTCATCATCTACGGAGGCACGTTTGTTTTCACGCAGATCACTCTCAATATTGATGTATTCATCCCCCTGGAAAGCAGATCAGTGCTGAGGTCGTCAGAGAGGTTTATGCTTCTTAAATAAGGCGCAAAAAAGCATCCCCACTGACAGATGGCTGAAGCAGTCTCTAGACTTTCCTGTCTGCACTGTTTGCATGGCTCCAGCTCTCCCATCTGCCACCAACTCTGTGATCAGTATCAGGCAAACCCAGTGTTTAGCTCGACTGAGGAGTTTCCCAAGCCATCCACACCATTTTCAAAGGGAAAATAAAGGTGGGAAGAATACCAGCATTACTCAGAGCTGAAGAGGGCAGAGCCTCATAGATAGTACTACCGCATAGAGTCGAAAAGGGCAAGCTGCAAATTAGCCAGCTTGCCCAGCACCCCCCTGTAGACATCCCCTGGTTTAGTTGCTTCTCTCTTTTCAGAACTTTAATATAATGGAACTTTCGTATATGGAGACTGGTTAAATTGGGCGAGGCTCAGTGTTTTAAAAATTTAACTAAGCCAATAAATTTATTCTTAAGAAAAATTGCTACCCGAGTCCACATAAGCACGCCACTGTTAAAGTTTCGTACAACTACAGGCTGCCCTGCACCTGTCCGAGGACTGCCTTGAGGCGGCCGGGAGCAGCACAAGCCCTTGAAACTGCTCAGCATACCCGTGGGGGCTGTCATGCCAACACTGCACCATCTCCCCCGTCCCAGTCAGGCGGGGCACAAGGAAGGAGCTTGGCCCATGGCTACTTACCTCCATGCTCATGGTGGGGCCTGCAGAGTGGCCAGGGCCCAGGGCAGGCGACCATTGTGTTCAAAAACAGCAGTGTACCTGCAGGTGGCCCTCATGCCTCCCCCTTTGAACACTGTGCCAGGGCACTGTGACCAGCTGACTGGCCTGGAGTATCTGGCCATGACCAGGGTAAAGACAGACAGTCTTTGCCTGGCCTGGTGGACTCTCTTTAGAGGAGCGGCCCACAGCGCTCGGCCACTTTTGGAGAAGTGGCAATCTACAGGTGGGTTTACCTTTCGTTATTCTGTAACTGTTGTTTATGCTGAGTCAATTCCCTGGTCTGCTGTGGAAAGCAAGGCCCACCACAGACCCTTGGCCTGGCTCCTGCATTCTGTCTGTCCTGCTGCAAGTGCTGCCAGAAGTCCTGGAAAGCCCTCAGTTAGTTGCCAGGGAGAGACTTGAACCACAGAGTCATAGAATGGTCTGGGTTAGAAGGGACCTTAAAGATCATTAAAAACCATCGAGTTCCAACCCCTTGCCATGGGCAGGGACACCTCCCACTACACCAGGTTTCTCAAAGCCTTATCCAGCTTGGCTTTGAACACCTGCAGGGATGGGGCACCCACAACACAATTTCTCTGGGCAAATTATTCCAGGGTCTCATCACCCTCACAGTAAAAAATTTCTTCCTGATATCTGATCTAAACCTACACCTTTTCTGTTTAAAGCCAGTCTCCATTGTCCTATGACTACATGCCCTTATAAAAAAAGGTTGCTCTTCCCTATTTTTTTGTAAGCCCCACTTAAGTGCTGAAAGACCACAGTGGGAGCCCTGGAGCTTCTCTTCTCCCAGCTGAACAATAACATCTCTCTCAGCCTGTCAAGTGTCTTCAGACTTTAACGGTCTCAAAGGCAAAACTAACACATGGTGAGACCAGATGAATATGTACATGGAAGCTGCTGTTCACTCTCCTAGGGAAAGCTCAGCGTAAGACCTGCAGGAGTCTGTTGGTCCTCTTGCCTACAGTTTTTGAAGCGGGGTGCTGTGTAGCTCTGTGGAGCTGCACTGCAACGTATGGCTGTATTTTCACTAAACTCAATTTCTTTGCCTCTTCTTGAGGTCGTCACTGTGAAATAAAGCAAACCTGAAAAATGCCTACTATGTTACTATTACTTTTGGTAACCCGCAGTACTCTTCTCAGTGGCTGTACAAAGTAGGCTTCTCTTCTGAGGGACACTGAGTGGTGATAACATGTAAATATCATTTATTCCTGAGCCTAAATTTAGGATATATTGCATACCAGTGCTTCTCACAGATTTTTTAACCTACATTATAAATCAGGAGAGTCCCAGCCCCCAGGTGGAAGTGCTGTGCTTTCACGCTTGCAAGCACCTACACTCCCTTTGGCACTGTGTCCACTCTGCTGCTCACAGCCTGAAGCTCATGTCCTACAGATATTGCTTTCATTCCACCATCATTCCCACTGCACCCACTTCATGCACTGCCTAGGCCAGGCCATGCTCTCCTATCTCTTTCCCCCATGCCACGATGTGCTGCCTGTGCCTGGATCACCCACAGCCTGAACTCTGGCTCTCTGAATTTGTGAAATATATGGTTTGTCTTGAAAATATAACCTATTTTTCCTTTTGAGTATTTCAATTACAAAAGCATCAATCTACATCTTTGCACATTGTTTACAATGTATTTAAATATGCTCAGAATATTAGTATGTCAATCTTTTATTGTCACAAATGCTTTCCTACAATTACATTAAAAGGTACTGAGAAAATCTGAATTCAAAGACAACTTTGTGTGAAAGTGTGCAGATACAAATGGAGATTCAAGAATGGATACAAACTGCTTTCATTTTTTTCACAGCCAAACATGATACTAGGTCTGGCTCGTGGGGAGTGTTGGCCCTTGCCGAGAGTTACCTAAGGGCTGTGGGGAGCATGTGGACTTCTGCCAGCAAAGGGAGACACTGCTAAGTCCATACAGTAAAGACCATCAAAATAAATTCTTATGCCTCAGTCACAGTGGGCCTGAGAAATTATTGGTGTGAATATACACATCTCTAACGCTCTTGCACCAAGCAGTGGCAGAATGTTTTCAGATGAACCTTTTCAGTAGGCAGTGGGTTTCTCTGATAAAAATCAAGCTCTCATAGATGCCACTACTTTTCTCCAATTTTCTACAGTTTCAGTTGGTTCTGAAAGTAATTTTTGGTTTTTTTGTTTTAACGATTTCCTTTTTGCTGGCTTTTTTGAAGATGAAAGTATAGGCACCATCTACCACCTTTCTCTCCTAGGATCTCAGATCCCGATCTAGTTCGCAGGAGTTCTTATCAGAACAGTCTAAGTGATCATTTCCATCACTGTATATCTGGAATTAATGCAACTTTGAGAGCAGAGACATTACTTTGCAGCACGCCTTTGCCACCTCTGATCATATCCAAAAAAACAATAGAAGACAGAAGATAGAAATGAGTACCCACTGCATCAAGTATTTCTTATAGGCTGCTTCGAGTACCATTACCAAACTTGGCAAGTAGATATGATTACAACAGAATTGAATTTTTAGACCAGAAAGTTATTTCTGGAGTGAGGATATGAAAATATTAATACCTGACAATGGTAAAAATACCCGTGGATTTTTTTAACCTGACTTTCATGTTTTCATAGTGGGACACTCACTATGTGGGCTTAAACAAACATACGGTCAAAAGAAGTCAAAATGAATGTGTTTATTATTACAGTAATCTGTATTGTGCTCTCTTCTTCTCCAGTCAGTTTTACACAGGACCTGTTGCCTCAAGTTTGTGTTGGTCTGAAATTTTCCCTATTTAGGATGTTTATTTAATAATTAAATATTAATTTATTATTAGAGATTTAGCAGTATGAATTCTTTGTCTGAAAGAAAAGATTGAAAGATTGTATCTCTAAAACCAATGATTACAGATTCTCTTTCCACCTTCCCACAAGAAAATGATTCTATGTCAACTTCTTGTCCACAGTCTTCCCTCTGATTACCATTTCTGATACTTCTTTTGTATCTTGTATGAAGCCATTATGACGTTAGAACACATTTTTTCTGAACCCTACATATGATGCAATTTTGTTTTTTCTTTAATGTATTTTTGAGAACAGAACTCACTTCCCTGTCCATTTATACATTTTAAATGATATTTGGATTTTGTTAGAATATCTGTCTTGGATATATTATTACATTGTCGACATCGAATTTGAGGTTTACTAATTTTCATAAAGTTATCTGGAAGAAAAAAAAAAAGAAAAGAAAAAAACATACCTGATTAGCATGCACTGTTTTCTTATTTTGTGAATTCTTGATTCTCTGTGAATTGTCTCTAAGGCCTTTCAGATCTTTAACATCCACACCATGACTGTCATTCTAGAACCAGAAATTATATTGGTTCAAATCAGAAGCTGAAAGCCTTTCTCATGTACAGTAAAAACTGATTTATACTCTGATGCTTGGGCTTCCACAGAAGCAAGAGAATGGGTGACAGGATATGGCCTCAAGTTGCACCAAGGGAGGTTTAGATTAGATACTGGGAAAAATTTCTTCATTAGAAGGGTGGTCAGGCATTGCAACAGGCTGCCCAGGGAAGTGATAGAATCATCATGCCTAAAAGGTTCCAAAAACCTGTAGATGTGGCACTTTGGGGACATGGTTAATTAAGTGAACATGGTGGTGCTAGATTAATGGTTGGACTCAATGATCTCAGACGTCTTTTACTATCCAAATGATTCTACAATTCTCTGTGTTACTTTACTAGAACAGGGAGCCCAAAACTCGATGTGCAAAGCTTGGCTTTTCAAGTCCCTGCACTATCGCACAAAGGTGCCTTGGTCATGGATGGTGCTCAACTAACGTGAATCTGCTGTTTTCTTGACTAAACTCACGTGTCTCCCATGGTGAATTGTGCTGCTCGTTGCCTCAGAACTGGTCCAACAGCTTTGTAAAAATCCAGCCCTTCTCCCCACCAAGGGCAAAATGGACTATTGGGGCCTTCCCCAATTGTTAGTACCTTTGCTCCAGTACTTATGCTCCTTACACACATGGAGGAAATGTGAACATGTGCTCCCACTGCTCTTAGAATAAAACACTCAGGATATCTTTAAAGACAGGAGTTAGCTTTACCGCATTAAGGTATACCTTTTATCAGAGTATACTGAGACATGAAGACAGCCATAACCAGACCCACTATTTCTAATTTGTTTTTAATAAATCCTGAATCTCTGTTTTCCTGTTTCTTAATGTTTTGAAGGATACGTTATTTCTTTTTAATGGTCCTAGAATGTCTGGTTCTTGGTTTTGTAAGAAAGCTGCTTAAACAAATTTTCTGATAACTTACATCTGCAATTGCTATGAATGTTTTATATTTCAGTGGTATCTTACAGCAGCAGTTACAGTACAGTCATTTCATTGGGTTTTATTGCACGAAGTATCTCATTATTTACATGGTAATAAACCCAGTAAATTAGTATTTACAATGAAAACAATCACTTCCACATGAACAATATAAAATAAGCTGAATCATAGTAAATTATGATAAAGACAGGAATAAGAAGTACTACTAGAAACAAATTGAATTTTGCCTTTTAGCAGAAACATTACCTTAGAAGCAGCTAGAAAAATGCTCAGTAACAGATTTTCCTTAAAGATGTTTTGCCTCTAAACTTAACAAAAAATAAGTTTCACTCAAAGTGTTTCTGTAAATTTGTGTGTCTGGGAGAAGAGAGAGGAGTCACAAGAAGCTGTTCATTCAAGTGCTGTGGCCTTGATACATCACTTTCCTCACTTCTAGGTGAAGAGTATCTTTTCCTTTCTTTAAGAGAGAGGTGTTTCTTTCTCAAAAACACTTGTCACTTGTTTGCCTTATAATCATGCCATCATAGGAGTTTGCTGTAGCTGCCCCTGCAGTCAGCAACAAATGCAACTACTGAACACTCCATAAAAGTAAAAAAAAAAAANTAACGAGATTAACTGTAGCTTTGAGATATAATATATTAAAAATACTGCACAGGACAGCATAGTGAAGTCAAAGCAGTATAGTTCTGTAATTCACACACACACACACTCCTGAGAATAATGTCTTTGAAGATTTCTATACTTGTTGCTAAGGAAGAAAAAGCAGAGATTTCCTAGGACTTTTCTCAGTAAATGTGTGAAAAATGATAAGAATGCAAGTTTCTGTCTATGAAATACACAAGTAAAGAATAATCTGTTTTGGAAGAAACCTCTAGAAGTCACTTTGTCAAACCCATCGCTCAAGTGCAATAATTACATAAGAGTTTCATTTATATAGTAATTAAATTATATGAATGTATGAGTAATGTAACAAAACCAGTAAGAGCATCACACAATGTCTGGAACTCAGTAGCCCACGCTGCAGATTGATAGATTTGCGTCTTTCTCTCCAAACATAAAAAGTCATTATTTCAACTGATCATATCACATTTCTGGAATGTTACTGATTCAGTAGAGACTGGTTAATTACTGTTGATAACAAGTTTACTTTAGCAAGACTTCTGTTGACTAGAACAGTCTTTGAATGAGTGCCATGAAGCTGAGTAATTTTATTTCACAGCTGATTTTTTAAGTACTGTCTCTTCATTCTCCCCTTTATAGAATTTTTTTTTGTTTTGTTTGGTGAAAACACATTATTTAACCCTACTGCTTGAAGACAAAAAGCTATTTTTAATTTCGAATAAGAACAGAAATATTCAAGTGACAAATAAAACTGCCTACTGCCTTTTCCTGCTTATTTAGTGTCCGAGTTGCTGAAGGAACTCCTCAACAAAATGTCAGTCTGTGCATATCACCTGCTGTTGCTGATTGCTATCTAAGCAGGAAGCACAGGCAGAAAACTTCTCCCTCATTTACTCAGCATCCTTCTCCAGTTTGCTGTAAATGTCTGGAGAACAAAACACTGTACGAGAAAATGGGATTTCAAGCCTTAGGAACTACACTTACCACAGTCCTGTTATGAGCACAGGCCAGTCCAGCAATATGTAAAGTCACTTCTGAACCTACTTGACCTCCAGGTGACATGAGAGAGCAGGAAGTTCACAGAGAAGCTTGTATGGGAAAATTCTCTTTCCTTTAGTGCACAGTTAAAGGATTACAGAATTGATCAATCTGCTTTGAATGTTTGCTGTATGAAAAGTGTTTTGAAGTTGTGCTTCTGCTTTCACAAGCTGCTTTACTCTAAGTGATTGGAATTCCCCTCTTGTGAAATATTTGCTTAAATGACCAGGGCATAGAGCTGTCTCAACTGTGTAAGTGAAATGCACTTTCACTGTTTGTTTGGTTCTCTCTTGATGAGCTGTTGATTCAACAAGTATTGTTGCAGGACTACATTCATTGCCCTTCCCTGCCATTTCCTCCTTGATTTAGAAGGAGGATGGATTTTGCAAAGAGCTAAAAACTTCTATTGTGCTTTTAACAATAGCAGACACTCTGGAGCAGATGGTGTTACACTGATGCTAGTTAGGGATGAAAATAGGTGCATCAGTGCATCCAGGCAGCTACTTAAACTGTTTATGGTTTAAGGGTGGATCCTTACATTATGTTGGAGATTAGAATCAGGATACTTAAGGAACTTAGTGGAAAACAGATGCTTCAAAAGCAAATAGTTTAAATTATAATATCGGATTTTGTTGCATGTCATTAGATTTTTAATTGTGTTTGCCCAGCAGAAGTAAAGCCACTTAGTTTACAGTTCAAAATTTCCTTTTCTTTAAATATTCAGTGTAACTGAACACAATTCATCTAGGTTTTCCCTCATGTACTATCTTTTGCTAGCTAGTGCCATGATTCTGAGGGAGTTTAAATGCATTTAAAATATTGAGGAAGAATTTCTTAAAATTAATAATCACAGCACTCATAACTACCTGTCAAATTAGAAAACTCAGTGTACGAGGCAGGAAGGATGAATGTTCATTATCCATGTAGTAAACTACAGTAAATGAGCTGTAGAAACAACAGATAAGAAACAGGTGCTGCTAGGTTTAAATTTAGCAGGCTGAGTCTTTAAGGGCTGTTTTGAAAAGGACTGTAAATCAGACTCCCCACCCCTGAGTACATTGTTGTTTTCTTTAAAAATTTAGGTTGTCAGGGTAGGATAGTTGGATAGTATCCTGAAATGAAGGGATTTTTTATAAAAAGAAAACAAGTATGGCTTTGGAAAGCAAGTTTTGAAAATGTGGAAAAGGACGGTGTAATTTCCTGTCTGGATCTGGTTAAGTAATGCAGTGCAACACCACCTTCATTTCCAAGGGTAAACATAACAGCGATGCTCATGAAATATAAACTGTTAATAGCATCTATAGTCTTAACTAACCAACCAGACAAGAGTATCTAGGAAGCTGTGGAAAATGGTAATAAACAGACACGTCATTTTTTAGGAAAAGTTTTAAGCTTGTTCAAATTAAATGGAGTACAAATACTGCATGCATTATGGCAATACCAACGTTCTACACAGCGTGAGTGAAAAGCAGAATTTTAAAAGGGATCCTTCCTCAAGTCAGCTTCTTAAAAGCATGGTGTGCTGTGCTATAGAAACGTGTATAGGCTGTCTAATGCATCCTAACACTAAGAATAGGAAGCCAGTAAACAGTAAATATTTATTAGCGGTTATCTTTCCTTTGCATTGTATTTATTTTATGTTTGCATCTGTGTTGCTGTTAAAAATAGGGCAGTTTACTCATCCCACCTACCATTCCTTTTTATGATGAAGCTTTTATCATGCCTTATGGAGTAAGTGTGACTTGATGTTTAACGTTATCAGAGATCTGAATCATGAGAACTGATTAGATAATTTTTTTTTTCTTTTTAATGAGGGCTAAATACAAGCTAGGTAAATCCAATCTCAGTTTTAGGGTTGTTAGTGATACAGGGTTTCCGAGCAGGAAACTCTGTGGGCAAGCATAGTGGTCCTCCAGCCAGCCAGGGCCATCGATGAGAAGTTAACTGAACCACCTTGAAGGCAAGAGACACAGTAGCGTTTCTACACATTATGTATGACATTATTGTAGCTATAGATACACAATCTGTTACACTGGTACACAGACACTTAGCAGGAACAGTTTTCTGAATTGAGGATAATGATTTCAGTTCCTTAAATTACATGACATTTTTAAGATTAAAAAAATTAACAACCTGGATGTCTCATTATAAACACTGCAGCAATCTGTTGATTCTAGCTATGAGGCAGCATCCAAAGCAGGTAACTTCAGCATGTAGGTCTTAACAATTGCACTGGGTTTTATTGAGGTATATACTTTATGACTGAAGTGTAGGAGCATGCTAGGGAAGACTGGCAGTATGGGTAAAGCTATGCATCTTCTTAAAACCAATACAAAAACTCACTCATTGTAATACAGCCAAACGGCTGTTAGTAATTGAGACATTCCTAATATCAAAAAGAGAGAGACAAAGAGAGATACAGCAGAGGTGTGCATTTGGGGTTTATCATCCATTTTCTTTTGAGACCATTACGAGCTGTTAATAAGGGGGAAAGTTGCTTCTAGGTCTCCCAGGTACTGGCATTATCACAAGGCAATAATGCAGGATCTGCAATTTCAATGCTGTGTTCAAGTGGAGACAGCATAGGGTACAAAAGAAGTAGCTGATATTTTGCAGAACCATGTGTTTTTAAAAAATGTAATTAATAGTATTAATATAACTTTCTGCTACACGGATGAATGTCCTATCTGAAAGTTAACATTGGTTAACTGAGGGTATACCACTGTACCACTGAAAATGGTGATTCAGTGAAATGCTTCTGTGATGCAATGAAAACCTTATCACAATACAGATGGATGTATGTGTTTACATATCAATAACAAATGAGAAATTGATAAGAGCTCATAGTTATCTCACTTCGACCATTTGTATGACAAATCAAAAAGCAGATTACTCTATATTACAACTTCTTCATCCTGTTAGAGACCCTTTGCAACAGAAAGCACAATGCTTCTCATTCTTGGCTTGAAGATCTGACATGATCCTTCATCCATCACCTGTTAGCCTCGAGCTGCTTTGTATTACATTGAGAGCTGTTTCACTCACTTAAGTACTTTATAAAACAAATTACCTAACTCAGACTTACTTAGTCCCTCTCTTACTTTATCCCTTTGTGCATTAATCATTAAGTGGTTCAGGTGCATCTGAAGGTACCTATGGATACTTAAAATGGTACCTACACGGATACTTGAAACAGTTTAAATTAAACGTTTTCCAGAACACTTTTATATTTTGTGGTTTAGGTACGATACTCATTGCTTAATACTGTAAGACACATTTATTTTGGAGGCATTAAAGTGTTCACTCTTTGTGCAAGAAAAGCTTAAATACAAGAAATAGTGGGAAATTATGATATTGTTTACTTTTCAGTAAGCTTTTATTGTGAAGAGATTTGTTTGTTTATATACAGAATTTTACCTATTTCCTTCTGTGTCTTATATTCTCTAGGGAGTGACTTCCATATTGAAACAGAGCTAGACAGCGTAAAAGTAAAAAAAATGGCCCAGGTGAGCTAGCTGCATAAGGCAGAGGGTTAACCCAGGTCACTGTACTGTGCTCCACAGATCTCTGAGGGAAAAGGTGATTTTCAGCTTATACCTTTCAAGAGATTTCAACACCGAGTTTCTGCAGCTAGAGACTCCTTTTTGAGTTTGTAAGCACTGACTTTGGAAGATGATGGCACTAGCTTAGTCATATATTTTGTATGAAAACACAGACAGGATGAAACTTTCTCTTATCTCGCTCACTTGAACTGAGAGAGAGTCAAGTTCAAATTGCTTATCTATCTGCTCCGAAGCACAGATGCGTTGAGGGCGCTCTGATTACCCAGAAGAATGCCCTAACAACTAGGCTATCATGTTTCAAGAGTTCTCTCTTGCCTACATTCCGCAAATATTCCTTGACGGGCTCGTCTGTCCCTATAGCGCAATGAATAAATACACAGAGTATTTGAATGTCGCTGATGTTATGTAATAGTCCACATGCTTAGCATCTACAAAGACCCTTCGTGTTATTTGGGTAGTGTCGGCAGATACCCACATCGGCTACCCACTTCCTGCTAGCTGAGATCAGGGGCAGCGTAAAGATCAGAGACTGCAAAAGAGCGCAAGGGGCTGCTTTGCTAACAGAGCCCTCTTCAAAGGACTTCAGAGACACTGTCTCTTCCCGATCTATTCTACTTTCAGCAACAAGTACAGCCAGCCAGCCCGGCTGCGGGTTCGCAAGTTTCTGTTTGGAATTAGAGCAAGGACAGTGAAAGCATAGGGATGCTGGGCACTGAGAAACAATAACTAACTAGTTATGGGGTTTTGATTCTTTTTGTGGCGATTGTTTGGGGGGTTTTGTGGTTCCGCTTTTGAAATCTGCGTTTTTTAAATGGCTGTTAATATTACTTTATGCCCAGAAAATGCAAAACCTTCTGGGTTGGCTCCATACCTTCCCTCTGTGACCTTCTCGAGAGCAGAACAAGACAATTGCACTTACTTCATGCATGGAAGAATGATATGCCCCGCTATGATTACATTATTACTTTTCTCATATTATTAATATATATTGCTTTGATGGGTTATGTGTCTGCTGCATAATGATGACCTTCTCTTCAACAGAACTGTAAATGACCTATCCTCAGGAAAAACCAGCAACTGATACAGCAGATGGGAGCCAGCTGTGAGATCCATCAGCCTACGAAATATTACCGAGTCAGGACACTTTTCAGATCGCTATATACCACTGAGTAGAGCTTGCTCCTGAATACGTCAATTGAGCTCAGCTTTTTTTTACAAGAGCCGTGTACTTTGGCAGGGTATCAGCATGTATAGTGTTGTAAAATACCTGCAGGCGGAGCGAAGAAAATGCTTTTTCTGTGTTCGGGGACTGAATTAGACATTGTTCAACGTTTTTAAGTCCTTCCTCTTCCCTATAAAGCAAAGGAAATCACGCTTACCTGGAAGGCCAAATTGTGCACTCCTGGGTGATCACGGTTGGTCTCCGTCAGCTCCATGTGCCTGGTGCGGACAGGAGAGTTTGGGGTGAATGTTGAAAGCTACTCGCAGCACAGAGCAGAATCCGCCAGCGTCTGGTTAATCCATCCACAGGACTGGTATCACTTGAAGTCAAGTTAGCTGGAGGCTTTCTCAGGTTACTCTTATTCCCACTTAGCTCCACCTTCTCACTCCACTGGCACAGCCTCTTTTGGCCAGCATGGAAAATAGCTTTCAGAGACAAGAATGGAGGATACCTGCAGGTTCAAGAAACATATTTATTTCACCTAGTGTATCTCTGGGTGGTACTAAAGGCAAATGTGCATGCTTACATGACTTCTGTTTTTCCTCACTTGCATGGGAGAAAATCTTCCACATCCAGATTTTGAGAGGCCAACAAATTTTTGTCCTTTTTTACAGTTGTTCTCAAGTCATTACTTTTATGATATTATTGTAGCTTTATTTTCATTGTAGTTGGGGACTTCACCCAGCAAGAGAAAAAACGAGAATGCGAACAACACTCAAAACTCTGGCAGGTGCTGGTTAAGCCACTTTCAGTTGGCATCCTGGCATCCTGTATTTTATGGCATGGAGCCTTTGGTTATCTGTCCACAGATTACTCACCTTTAACTGAAGAGCTTTTCTAATACTTTTCAAGCTTGCTATTTGCAATATTGCAAATAGCTGTTCTTAAAACTATTAGTTGGGTCTCTTACCCACGTTTTTTGTTGACAATGGACTTTGTTTATATAGCTTGTTCTGTATAAGTCCTGAAAATACTAGCACTATTACAGACACCAGTGTCAGAGAGGATTTGTATGAATATAAATTTTGCCATTAAGAACAGCAAAAACGACAGTGTTCTGTTTCTTGGAAATACAGCAAAGTATATTTATGAATTCATTAGCTGCCTACATTCATAACTTTTTACACGCAGATGGAAAATGTCATGAGTTACGTCTCACTCTGTGAAAAGCAAACAGCTATGCCCTGTTTTACGTATAAAACCAGAATGGATTGGCATGGCTGAATATATTATTTGAAATAATGAACAATTACATGCAAAATAAGATGATGCATCTTCCTGAGTAATCTTCCAACTATTTTACAAGTATTATAAATCACACTGTTGCAATATGTGCCTTCTAAATATTATAACTATTGCTCAAAAAGGAGGAGTACCTGGGGTTTTCTTGGCAAGGAGTGCAGAGTATTTAATGATTTTTATGTTTGCAGTGTTCAGAATATTTTTGGTGACCCAGGTTTTGCAATCAGCATGTTTATTGGTAATTATATTTGCCCTGTGAGTAGAGGAAATCTTCTGACTAATTACTTCTCTCTGCACAATACTCTTCAGCAAGAAATAACTGCAAATATCTTTAACAAGTTTTTATACAATTGCCTGCTGATTTCTGCATACCTCAGCTGCTTTCCCTTTCTTTCTTCCTTTGCTCCTCCTTCTAAATTTTAACATGCTTTTACTACAAGAAGGCAGAGGAAACGAGGCAATGAATCATTTTCAAATCCAGTCCATGCAATCTTAAAATCTGTAACCTGCATTTGCATGGTTGGAAGAAAGTTCTACCCTCCTAACAATTACAGTCAGGACACAAGTATTTTCTGCTATTGTTCCTCATCTTCTGGAAACCCATTAGATAATTTTTAAAACTGTTTTTCTCATTAAAATATCTCAGAATAACACTGACTCAATCATTTCAGTGTGGTTTCCTCCTTTGAATTATATTTTATGTTAGACAACTCACAGGATATTCAAAACAAAAATACCAGCACATCCAAGAGAAATTCTGAACTCACTATCAAAACCATGAAATATACCATTTCTCTGTGGACAGAGGACCACATATTTAAAGAAAATTACGTAACTCACTGATATTTTTAACATGATCAGTCAGAATTATATTTCATGTTTGATTTACAGCAAACTCTTCCTGTTTCCGCTTAGTTTAAATGCCTACTTGAAGATATGTTATTTTATATCAAGATATGTTATATGTCTGAGGCATCCCACCATTTCAACTGATAACAAGCCTGGATGTCTATTTTCCACTTACGTGATTCCTTCAGCTGCAAGAAAGCATTAAAGACCCACATTCTTAAATTTTAGGGTGTTTTTACCACAATGGATTAATTGCTAGGCTGAAACAAATATGTGTTGCCAAAATTCTGCTGACTAACAGCAGAGAAAAAAATTTACAGTAATCTTAGAGTTGTTTCCAAAGAATAGTGATAAGAAACCTTATGTTCCATCCCACTATTTCTGCATAAACTCTGGAATCTCTTTATCTTGTTTAGATGCAGGCTAATCAAAAGGCCTAATTCTCTCACTGAATTTCACATACAAATGAGATTTATATTTTTCCTAGTTTGAATAGTACACGGAAGAAGTTTATTTTCATTTGAAGAAATAATTTTCCTGGGTGCTTCTCACTTCCATTTTTAATGGTGGAAGTTTATGAATTTATTGAAATAATGCTGCTTTTTCATTTAGCAGGCCTGAGAAACTAGGGAAGAAAAGCATTTTATGGTATTAAAACAACAATCTGGGAAAGAAGAAACTACTTTTCATCTACAGACTAAGAAAAATTTAATGTTAATGTGTTGGGTATTTTTACAATATTATGTAGAGCTGACACAGTGAACTACTGTTATTCCATCATACATATGACCAAAATGTAGAAAATGAATAAACTTTTGAAATTAATATTTTTTAAAAAGTTTTGAATATAACAGCTATTCTCTTGAATCCTTTCCTCAAAACATGTGAAAGGTGGTTTCAGTCATTCCCCATACATTCTTTAAGGAAGCAGAATGTAATCACACCCTCAGACTGTTTTTCCTTGTATTCTACAGCAGATGAAGCAAACAAGAAGTCTTGTTGGTAGGAGAGGCTTTCAGCTGAGCTTTTTGCTTAGAGGTCTGAGTGGCAAAGAAATGGAATGCTATGGCAAGTAAATAAAGTATTTTGTTAGCAAATGAAACGTTCCCACTGCTAAATAACTCTGCCATGAAATCCTAGTCACATGGTAAAGTATTCAGAACCTCTTTTTTCTTCAAGTAGCAGAACAGCAATGCTCAATTTTATCTGAAACAGTCAGACAGACTGGCTAAGCCAGAGAAGTTTTTTTGGGTAGTATAAAAATATTAATCAACAGCACTGCTTACTGTACACACAGCAG
Source organism: Cnemophilus loriae (assembly GCA_013397755.1). Lineage (NCBI taxonomy): Eukaryota > Metazoa > Chordata > Aves > Passeriformes > Corvidae > Cnemophilus > Cnemophilus loriae. Next base: position 474,718 of record VZTF01008315.1, read on the forward strand.
GCAAATTTATAGCAACATGATTCTTAATAATTTGATAGGTGCATAGAGAAGATGAGCAGGAGTATGAAGAAACAAGTAAGGTATATAAAAAAGAGTAAAGTCATTCTGGGTTTCATTGTTGAACTGTGAGAAGCAACTTCATATTTAGAACCTGTGAAATTCAAAAATTCAAAAGTTTTACATTCTTAACTGATCCTATTCATATGCATAGTTTTGTTAATATTACTCAGCTGTGATTTCAAGAACATTTGAGTTAAAATTTTCAAAAGCATTGAGATAATAAAATCTCAAATTTTCATACATGCCCTGAGTAAACTGCGCCTCAGAGGAAAGGTGAATGAAAAAAACAATGATTACCATTGACAAGTAGAAGATTGCTTTATATTTTGCTAAACATCCTAACATTCATGTAGCCAATCCTGCTTATCCCTCTTCTGACTTCTCTGAGTGAAAAAGGTGCCTTCCACATTTGAAAAAACATGAGAAAAAAGGATACTTTTTGTTCATGTCTATAACCTCCAAGCTTCAGGCCTATTCAGTTTTTAGAAACATTTTCATACTAGTGTCAAAGATAAACTATAACCCTCCACATCATCATGAGAATAAAGGGTGAAGGGAAGAAAGTACTGTTTTGGGGAAAAGAAACCAAATTTTATGTGTGTAAAATTGTGCCTTTACACACACTTTTCTTGGAAAGTGCGACTTTGAGACTCCTTTTTATGAAAACGGAATTTCCCCTCCAAATTCTCAGGAACTGCTCTTACATTTTTAAGGGAAAAGCAGACAGTGAGAAGCTCTTAGCAAGATAAAAACAGTTTAAAAAAAATCAGCATGGTGTCAGGTTTGATGAGATGTGGACACAAACCCCTGTATCTCCATTTTTAAAAATTGTTTACGCCTATGCAAAGTGACTGTAAATGAGGTGGCTGAGTGGCCAGGTGCTGCCTCCGTTTCTCCCAGGTTCTGCTCTGAGTCCAGTTTTTGGTTTTTGCTAGTCATAGACTCTTGCCCAGCAAATCTCCAGTTCCTACTCTGGCTTCTAGCTCTCCCTCTGAGATCTTTTGAAATTGGTATGAATTTGAGCAGACTTATTCCCTTCCTTGTTTCTCTTGTCTTGTTCACTTCCTCGTTTTTCTGTGACAGTTAAAATGAAACATTTTCATACTTCCCAGCTGAACTAAAGTTGCCCCTTCACGGGAGGGAAACGCTGTAAAAGAAGTGCATGTTTAACAAAAGCAATGAATTAGGAGGAAAAGACTTCTCAGAGGAAAGTCAAGGGCTTTCTGTTTTACCTTATGGCAAATAACTGTGTAAAGTTAAACCAAAGGAATCTAGGGCATGTGTTAATTTTTACTTTGTAATAATTTTCCTTTCTCTAAAATTCTTGTTCAGTGGGATGAAATGCTACAGAAACTCAACAAAACCGCCAGTCATTCCTGTTGTGAAAACTAGCCCTCTGAGCTGGAAAGTGAATTATAGGTAACATTACTTTTTGCACTTCCTGCAAAGGCAGGTGTGACCAACCCCGCTGGGAAATTCATTTATAATTGTGATATAAGGAAGAAATTAAAATTCTTTCTGTAATTCTAGTTGAAGTGTAGCTGGCATTTGCAAGGACTGTATACAAAAGTGTGCCTCTGGGCGTACCCGTAGTGCTTCCCGGGAACTTCCCAGCTTGTTTCTGTACAGATAAGAGAGTGGACTCATTTGTGAAATATTACTTCACTGAATTCCTATCTTGCTTTGTCTCAAAGCAACTGCCTAGTTGACACTGGATCTCCCCAAGTGCTGGATTCCCAGAGGGGCCAGGCGTTATGCTGGCAGCCCCCATACGAGGCTGATATGAGCTGATAGGTGTTAGGTGCACATTGAGATGTGTTAGTGGATATCCTGGGTGGAGAAACTGAGTATTCCTGAGAGCTCCTCCGTGCAAGGCAGCTCCTATGGCAGTGAAAAAAACTGACCAAAATGTGCATAGATAAGAGAATTTGAATAACGATTAGAACCTGTTCCTGCATATGTAGGAATAGTAGGGTAGAACAGTCTTTTGTCCACTGTCAAGATAATTAGAAAATGTTTTGTAGGTACTTAAAATTAGCCCATAGCAATTTATCATGCCTAATTAGGGTAGTTATCCTGCTTATAGGACTAGAATCTAGCAGGATCACTAGGGCTGTAAAAATTTATGTCAATTACAGTTCAGGAGTCTGATCTGATCCAGTAAAAATGCCATTGCAATGCTTGCAGCGGGGAGTCGTGCACCATCTGCATAGTGACTGACAGCACTGTTTGAGAGACTTGGTTGTCCACAAAAGCATTACCTTATCACTGCAAAAGATCACAGGAAATTATTTTTGTAACTAGCACTGTCTGTTTGTACAGGTCAGAGAGCATTCTTCCTAAAACAAAACATTCTGGTATAACAAACATAAATTATTACTACTTGTTTAGAAGTGAGGTGAGAATCTGACAAGTTGGTCGTTTGTTTTATTCTTCAGTGTTTGTTGTATATTTGTTTGTTGCTGTTACAATCCAAACAATGATACTTACCTACTTCTCAAACTGTTTTGTTACGTAAGTAAATAGAGATATCTTGCCAGTGCAGTATAAGCTCGAGTATAGTACCGATTTTCAAGCTCTAGCAGCACAAATTAACATTTTCCCTATGATAAAGAATTTCAAAAGAACTAAAAAGAGGACAGCCATAGATCAGAAATCTAAAAATGCTGAGCAAAAGTTCTCAAAGTGTTTAGATGTCTGTCTACAAGGAAAAGCTATACTCATAGCACAAAACTTATTCTTCTGTGTGATTACTGCTTTCTTTGCACACTTAATAGAGTTTCTGGAGCTTGTAACTGCAAGAGGATGGTGATAAGCAGGAGCTTAAACCAGTCAGTGGGAATCCTCACCGATTGGGAAATGAAGAGAAAGTCACAAAAAAATCTGTACTTACATTCCTTACATTTAATGATAAATCACTCATTGTTATTGGGATCTAAGGTAATTTAGAAGCTGTGAATATACAGTGCTAAATGTGGTTCCCTGTGGAGATGCTCTTGATGCAGACAACAAAGATTCACTGCTATAAAACTGGCAACCAGCACAGTTTATAGAGCTGGAACCATCGCAGTGATGTTGAGCATTTTTACACATTTTTTTCACCTGCAGTCCAAGTTACCGAGATTTGAAAAGCAGCAGCACTGAAGAGAGATTTAACCTTGAAGTCTCTGTAAGACTGTCTTAACTGCCAGAAAATGGTCCTATCTTTCCTATTTTAGAAAACATCACCTGGTCACACTGGCAGGTCAGCAAGCTTCTATTTGGAATAATAGAGCTAAGGGTTGTGCCCTAATTCACAGCATCTCCAGCGTCAGGGGTTCCTTAAGAACACAAAAAGAGTCGTAGGAGGTAGAGGATTGGGGTGCATGCTACTCCGAGTACCTTTAATTTCGTGTACTAGTAATAGAAGTACTTTTCTTTCAGGACAGATAACAAGGCCTATCCAAGGACATGAAGTGCTATATAATGCAAGCTCTTTTTGGGCAAATTTCTTACCCATTAACTTTTACTTTTCGTTTGTCTGTCTGTTTGTTTTGATTGAGTTTTGTTTTGGTTTTTTGCTTGTGTGATGCTGATACTTCTTCTGAGAGAATGGCAAATACACTACTCAAACACTTCCACTAAACAATCCTACTTTAATTACATACATAAATTTTGGAGGAATGGATGGCTTGGAAGAAGAGGAAGCACACACTGAGATTTTGAATGAATATTCCACAGGTCTACAGCAAGGACAAATCTTCAGAAATGAGACCAGTACGGAGAATAAAGTCTTGAAGACAAATGAGGTTGAATTCTAAGTTACTCTGCTAAATCTCTCCCTCATAGTGGTTCCCTAGGTGCACCAGAGACGATACAGCATCTCTCTGCTTGATGCAGTGGGAGCACCCAGCGTGATTCTATTAAAGGTCATTTCTCGAGTGCTGAATGCAATTTGAAAGAAATAGAAGCATGAAAACCTTTTACAAGAAAGAATCCTACCCTTTGAATATCAGGAAGTTGGTTCATTGAAATACTTAAATATGATTAAGCATCCTTTTATATCTCTTGAAGCTGTGTATTTTGCATTTATTGACCAGATGCAGAACTCGAAGTAAAATATGCTTCAGAATAGAAAATAGATTCCTGGGTTCTGAAATACTACACCAACCAAGCACAACATGTGCACTCGGTTTGAACTCCGGGGCATTTTCTAAAATTGCTGCCTCCAGGGGAGGGAGAAGCACGATTTAAAACGATCTTTTGAATTTTTAATGGATATTTAGAAGTTCAAGCCTTTGCAGCAGCTGGGGAGAGTTAAGGGAAGAAGTCAACAGTGGCTAAATAGCACTCTTAACATACCGCTGTTAACACAGCTAAAGCTGTTATCGTACTGATAGCTTTCAGGGAGGACCCGGCTTAGAGAACAATGGGGGGACCTCTGGGTTGCCCGAGCATCACAGCAGTGTTGCCCAAACCAGTTCCTCCAATCTGAAATCTACTCAGTGTTGGAGTCTGGAGATGTTTGTGCCCTGTGTCATCCCAGCAGGAAGATTTTACCTACCCCCTGCACTCTTTGCTTTGTCTGGGAAACAGTCAAACTCATCTTGCAAGACAGTCAACCTGGAATTATGCCTAAGAATAAAAAATACGTGTTCTAAGCACAGTTTAGCATGAGGAGTTGCAATCTCCTACTCCTCACTAAGAAATTTAGGATATTCATTTAAGGTCCAAGACACACAAAACTACATCTCGTTTGTCAAGGCAAAGGGCTTAACAGGGCATAAGTGGATTTGGACAACCAGTACCATAAATTATTCCTCCTTTCGCCAGTGGATCCCGTGTTTGCGCAACTAATCCGTTAGTGGGAAATTTGTATTTGCAGTCTCATTTTTGCAGCTCTCGTTTGACTATGTGTAAAAAAACCCCAAAGCTTATTATAACGTTTCTGTACCGCAGGCTGTATGTACTGATGGTTCATTAGTACAGTTTCAGCTAAATATTTCCTGACCTAATGACCTTTTGAATTTTTTTAAATACACTGCTTGACAGAGTAACCTGTTCATAAAACTGACGTAACATAACCTAAAAACATTTTTTCCTTATGTTGCTGACAGAAAAAAATGTAATCTATCTAACTCCACCCTATTACTAGTGTATTTTTTCTTCCAGCTTTTTCCAACAACAGGGTGCTCTCTAGCAGATTTATGTGACCTAAATCCAAAGATTGATGACACACATAACCATGTTGTTGCAGAAAAACTGGCTACTCTTTGTTTATCTAGCTTGAACTAAAAACACTTTTGAAATTTGGTTATGGATATGCACAAAACTTCTACATGGAAGATCCTGTTCACTTCAGTCTTCTGATTCCCCATATAGTTCCTCTGAATTTTGGCGGATGTCATACAGGTTGTAATTTCTCTGCATGTCTTTAAATTCCATGTTTCATCCTGTATAGGTCTATGGGATCCTTGAATGTTACTGGTAAATAAATGAGACCTTTTTAAGAAGTAGGTGAGAGTGTACCATAAAGAAAGTTAAAATCTAATCCTTCCAGGATCCATTTCCAAATCTAAGTTGTGTACCCAAAACCAACACAGTAGAGTGAGTCAGGCATATTCAGTATGTATGAGGAGTAACACCTAGCTTAAAAGTAGTGAAAGGGAAAAGAAATTGTTTACCATTGGACTAAAAAGTACATAATTAGTTTAAAAGCAGGAAGCAATTGCAACCTGAGGGCAAGGTGTTCTAGTTAATTATGGAACCGAGTGCAGAACATAATGAGAGAAAAGAGATTGTGTGCCAGAAAACTAGCAATTGCCAGTTAAATAGTGAATGCTGCATGGGGAAAAAAGAGTAAATAGGTTGTCACATCTCCCTTTAACCACTGAAAAAGTACTTGCTGCTTCTTTGTCGATTCTTGCCTTCCTTTGTGGACTTCTTTCACATTAAACGGGCTGTCCACTGACACCCTCTGGAGTTGGTAACTACCATCCAAGCCAGGAAAGCTGACTCTTCAGGCCGTGCCTAACCAGTAAGATAAACACGACACATCTGTTTCTGACTGACTAGCCAAGTCCTCTAAGGACAGCTCTAATTATTTGTGATGGATTATTCATTTTACAAAGCTTTACACTTAAGTACTTTAAAGTATATTCGAAAATTCCACTGGAAGCAAATTGCCTTGCAAAACTGTCTTGCACCAGCTGTATATAAGATTAATTGTTAGGCAGCACCAAACCACACTGTGTGGGAATCATATTACAGTCCTTGTAGTGATTGATGTGTAGAACTATGAAAGGTTAGGTGCACTTTCTGACCCCTTTCTTTCTTGGAAAAGGGAAACAAGCTCAAATAAATTATGTAATTTTAAGCAGAGCAGTAACATTTGTTGGTAGCAGAAATACAATATATGTGTGGTGTTCTCCGGACAGGCCACACACCAGAGACTGTCAGAGCAGGAAGTGTCTGTTTATGTTAAAGTGACAGTGTTAGCAAGCACTGGTCTTTTAGGCTGTCTTTCAGGTCTAAATTGTGAATGTAAGCATTATTCTTCCTATTTCTCGTACGTGATTCATACATATAGCCTGATTCCCTGACGAAATAATGGAAAAAAGGTATCCAGTCCATACATACTGACAGATGCATTCTTTAGTGTACATTCATATTGGTTTTCCTGCCAAGAGTCAAAGTTTGCCTTGAAAGACAGTACTAGATTCCCCTGTCTCTTGTGAGAGCTCCCAAATGGAGAGGTCATCTTTGGTCCCAGATCCTTTGTGGAGACACAAGAACAGCCAACTCCCTGTCCACCTCCTCTGGTGACACTGAAATCTCACCTTCTGTTTTGCTGTGGTATCTATTACTTGGTTTAACTGTAATCTTCCTCTTTTCAACACTTTTATTAAATCACTCCTGTCTAGCCTTCCTAAGTAAGGATTTCCTCTCTTTGTCAGTACAAGGATCCCAAAGCTCAGCTATGGCCAGTAGTACTAATTACTATAATAATGATAACATACACACAGAATAATTAAGCCACTGCTGCCTGCAAAATTATATTCTTGTTAAGAGTCTTGGGTTCCATTTAGAGACATTGATTATCTGATTATCTTACTATGTCATATTCAGGCTTTCAGTCTTTACCTTTATGCCTTATGCAATATTGAAGCTATGTATTCTATTTCATCTCTTCTAGGTTTTTACCTTGGTTGTTCCATATAGTCATGTTTCTGCTTCAATCTACAGCTTTATTTATTGTAAATTCCTCATAAGTTCAGTTGGCTTTCCTAATCCTTTAATTTCACCATTTCTTTCATCTCTTTCTGTGCCTTTTAACTTCCTACACCCTGCCCTGGTGCTTCCTAAGCTTCAAGAAGCTGCACTATTTCTGTTCACTGTCAGTCACCTTCAAGCCTCTCTGAAGGCAGTTTAACCAGAAAACTTTCCTGCTCCTGCTTTTTGTACTAATTATTTTTGTTTGAACTCATTTCCCTCAAAGCTTTTATTTACATTGGTCATATAGTAAGTTACAGAGTGAAAATTAACATGACCAGAGGACACACTTTTTTTTTTTTATAAGTAGGACTCTTTGTACATTACCTGCTTAAAATAATAAACAGTGAAAAATTGAAGTATAAATATTTTTAATTAGAAGGCATCTGTTCCCTGCCATTTTTATGAATCAGCCATCTCACAAGATTAATAATAATAAAACTCAGCTAGGGTTTCTCTTTTTCACTGGAAATCACCAACTTTCAAAAACTACATACATTCAGTTAGATTTTGTTGAAATTGAACAGTAAGATCAAAAGATAAAGATGAGGAAAGGGTTGAATGAGTCAGAGGGCCAGGTAGGCAGTGTGGTGTCACCTCCCAAGTAAGTAGGAGGGAAGAAGGGATAAGGCCCAGGAGCTCGTCCCTGCCTTTGGGTGGGTGGTGCCCTGGGCATCCCCAGTGGACTGGGGGATCCCTCTGGATGTTGTAGGGTGTTGTTGCACTGTGGTCAGTGCATTGACTGACATACCCACATTAATGGCAGCCCATGAGGACACTGGCAGTGATCCCACATGTTTAAGTGCGCTTTCTCCTGAAGGTCTTGCCAGCACACCCTACGTTCTGAACTAAGAGAAAACATTTAAATTCAATTTTGAGGCATTCCAGGAAACGGAATAGGCTGTACATCTACAGAAGCCCAGACATGGGGAGAATGATTTCCCATCCTGGCTACACTTTTTAGACTCTAATGCATCTCTGTTGTCCCCAGGAGGATGGGTTTGCACTGACCTGTACATTCAGATTTGTTAACCGTTTGACGTTGTACCAGAGAGACTTGTATATGAGCATCCACAACCATGGCTGCTGTGTTAACACCCTCATCCCCACGCGCAGTTATCGATGGAAGAGTCTGCTCTGCAAACAGGTCTGTTGGACACTTGATGGCAGTATTTGCTCTGGGTTTTTCCATCGGTGACTCCATTAGCGCTGTTTAATGCAGTCTCCGGAGAGCTGTAGGCATTTTGGCAAGGGGGCGCAGGGCGGAAGAGAGTCACAGAAGAGGAGTGCAAGGACAATAAATATGATTTAATCTCTTCAGTCCTAATGCCGCAGCTGTCAAAAACGATTTTTCTTTAACTATTTCATTTTCCTAGTTATTGTTAACTTTGTGTCTTGGGAGCTCTCACTGACCCTGTGTGTTCGATCTCAGGACAAAAGTTACGTAAACAGATTTGAAATCTATCACAGTGCAGCTGACAACATTGATCTGGTTTCTATTGATTAAAAGTGAAGGTAGGATTGTTATGACAACATTAGCATCCAGTAATTATTGTCTTCAGGGGACTACAATTCTTCTGCAGGCTGAAGCACTTGTCAACTTGCAGGTACTGTAGAATATCTCTAAACAGGTGAGTAGGTGAGAGCACTCCCCAGGTGTAACGAGCATCCTCCTACACAGCTTCCTGCTGATTCACAACTGGTGATACTTTTGGAAGTGATTATCTGAAAGTGACTAACCTGTACAGCTGACCAAACCAATCCCCTGCTAATGCTGCACGGAAATGGCCGAGGTAGAAAGGTGGCAAGAAGCCATCTGGGGGGAGTTGGCAAGTGCACCGCAGCTCAATACAAGGACTACAGTGAACAGGAATCTATAAACCACTTTTGCACGTATATACCAATACCTCATTTCAACCCCTTCTGTGTTCTGAAACGTGTATCAAACCTACCTTATTGTCAAACAAAATTTGTGTAAATGCTTGTGTTTCAGTTTTGTTTTGTTTTTGTCTAATTGGTTTTTTTGCGCATATGAACAGCAGATTAAAGTGGTGCCACTAGTAAAAGCTACATTTTGATGCTCCAGTAAAACTGAGCAATGAAGGGTTCTGGATAGTTATTTTCTTTCCTTAATGCCATCAGCTTGTTACAATTAATTAGAACAAAAAAAAAAATTAAGGTCCCCCTCCTCCCAGTTTCAGTTCTGCTTTTCCTGCTTGTTTCAGAGGAGAGAATCTGTTGGCCTCATGACATAGTTTTTACAGTATGCAATAAATTCATGTTATATTATGGCTTTCTTCATGATGCTTAAAATTCTGGATTTTTGTCCTAAAAAATGACATCAGGAGTTTTAAAAATTCACACTAGAAAACAACTCAATCTTCCTCAAATGCTAAAAGAGTTCTTTAGTTGATATAAAGCAGTATATATTTAGTATTGCTTATTTTTACAAACCTGATCCACTTAGTAATAATTTAAGTTATGAAGCTGAGGGATTTTCATGTCCAGTTGAGTCATCCTTCCATATGTTTTCATTTGAATAGCAATGAACAGAAATTTTCCCATCTTACTACATGGAAAGTTCAGTCTCCTTCTGGTAGCTGTTGACTTTATCAAGCTGAATTATTCCTCAGCCCCTTGAAATTCTTGGTAATAAATTAATAATTTATGCTAAGTGAAGCAGTACTGCTGGGAGTTGAACTAATCAGAATTCAAAAGTTACAGGGCCCATTGAAAACATTTGCTGAAATCACTATGGCTCCAGGAGATATTAAGATGTGAGTGTGTGTGTGTGCGTGTGTGTGTGTTTGGAGAGAGAAGAGAGCTTTGGCCTCTTTTTCTTTTTCCAAAGGAGTCACTAGCAATTGCTTGATTTAGGAAGACAGCAATGCACTGAGTAATCTTGCTCAGAACACTCTGGCAACTGAAATTCCTGTCCATGGAAATTTCAAAAAATATTCTCTCTCTTTGGAAAAAGTAAAGCAATTTTCCAGCATTTTCAGTGGAATGAAGAATTTGAGGACCTTTAGTTAGCAGAGACTAAAGTAATTTATTTAAGGTATAGTTGTAGAGGTCCTTTATTATTTCCTTTGGGAATTCATATTCTGAACTTAATGACTTGGCTATAAGTCTCCCAGGGAGAAGTTAGCTGTTCTGAAACCTACACTGAGGCTCTCTCCAGCCTCAGATACCTAGTAGGAACATGATACCACCCTGCAGCTGCAGCCCATGGTGATTCCAGTGCCTTCCCTGAGCTAGCTGGTAGAGTCCAGAGAGGACACAGCCATGCCTGTTTTGCTGGACTTGGTTAATGAAATATTTCAGTTTTCACAGAGTACGGTTAAAAATATTAAATAAAAAGCCATTTCCCATATAAACTCCTAGCCAACTGTTTTCAGTAGACAGGTCCATATTGCGGATACTGGAAGGACAACACACAAACAGTGGTTGCTGTTGTCCCCCAAGGCACCACTTCTGGAGAGTGGATTATTGCTTCATACTGGAACTATAATGACAATGGCCATTGTGAGACAAACCCACATAATTTATTAAGGCCCATTATACATTTATACCCTGGTATCTCATTTAATCTTTTCTTGCTGTCCTCCCAAATGAGTCTACTTAGCCAAGCCCCTGTCGCCCTGGGTTGCAAGGGTAAAAGCTGGGTTGTTATAGGTCCTGAGCTGTGCATTCCAAGGTACTGATGCATTCCAAGAATGAGCTGTAAAAGCCGAGATAGCTGTGTAATGCATATGCTGTGGGTGACAGGAACATTTTTGTGAAATACAGCCTTTTTTTTCAATTTAGTCAGCTTCTCCACTTTCTAGTAAAACAGGAACTCTCCCCCCAGCTCTCATCTCCCCACCCCCCTTAAGACTCAAAATCACAGAAAATACAAATCTGCTCACTGAGAAAAATAAGTAATTTCTCTAGTGAATAAAGAATTAGTCAAGTACCAGCAGATGGTGCTCCAGAGTATGTGATACTATTTGCTGCTTTACCCAAACAGAAAAAATCCATTGCAATTTTATGATAAAAGGGGGTTTTGGAGGGACTGTCCCATTATCTTCTTGAGGGAGTGTCCCATTATCTTCTTGTGTACACAGCTGATAATGACTTCATTTGAAAAGGTATCTACTTATATGTATCTCCCAGTAATTTAAACTAAAAGTGCAAAACCCACTCATAAAAAATGGCTGCAAGTTTTTAAATATCTTGGATAAGTTAATTTGCTTGAACCCATATTCTCTTTAGTGCCTCTAAGACATACAGAAATAACAATAGAAATAAATAATTGAACACATACCGCCCAAAAAATAGAACAAAAACCAGATAAACCAACCCAAATAGAAACAGTTCAGAGAATGAAGGCTAGAATATCTGTAGCGCAAATATCGCTCCTGAGCTAGTTCTTTGCTTTCCCAGTTTCACAAACAGAAAATAATCTACAGATTTAAAATTACAGGGAGTTGGTTTTGGGTTGCAAATTTTTGTGAGTGGTTTGTTTGTTTGTGATTTTGTGGGGATTTTTTTTAATTAGTGGTGGTGGTGGTGGTGATGTTGTTTTGAGTTTTGGGGGGGGTTTATGTGTGTTTGGTTCTAGTTTTGGGTTTTGGTTTGGGTTTTCTCTTCAGCTTTAGAGTTTGCACAGAGGACGTAAACCAGCAGCCAGAAAGCCAAAATCTTTGTCTCCCTTGTCAATTAAAAACTGGTTTGGATCAGCAGAGAAGAGTTGTGTTCTTGCAACCACCCACTCACCTGTTCGTCAGTACATCTATACAAATGGCAAGGCAAGGCTTTTCTCCATATACAGACTTCACTTGTCTAAAGGCACCCTTAGTAGTGTGTTTAATTTAGTTTTATAGATTCCTTTAATCTTGGATGTTAAAGGAGCTGCAGTGTTGTTGAAATGGTCTAAATGTCTGGTCTTCATATTGAGATAAAATTCTGATCTGAAACTTGACCAGGATTTCAAACCATGTGTAGTTCAAGGGATGTTCATCCTAGACTTTTTTCTACCTTTACAGTGATCATTCAAAATTCTAATCTGGGTTTTGTTTCCATTCTACATCGAGAGCAATAGGCTTGATTGCTTTGATTTTGACTCATCCTCAGCTGCATATTTTAACCTAATGATAACAGTTAAGACAAGCAATATTTAAGGTAAATCTAAGTCTTCTCTGCAGTCATCTGCCCCAGACAGCATTATAATTTTCGATAAGAAAAGTGTTGAAATGTTTGATCTTCATAGTGTAATTTCAAAAACAAGTTCTTGAAGCAGTACTCAATCAGTGGGTTACTTATATATGCGATCAACAATGAAACTCATAAAGACATCAGCAGTAGAATTTGCTCTTAACTTGAACTTCAGGAGAAAGCTTTGAGAATATTGAGTCAAAAGAATATAAAAATCAAAGCAACGTGCAAAAATTTCCTTGTGTCAGGCTGTGGCCCTTTACCCTGTTATGAGATCCTTCTAACTCTGATCATTGTGACTCTGATCCCAGTGATCTCACTGTGTTTAATTACTATGGGTTTACCTAAGAAGTAAGGCAATGTTTCACATGAACAAAGTTGTTGCAAGTTTTCCTACAATTTGTATGAATTTCCTACAAATGGCACCCTAATCTGCCCTATTGATTCCACAGCTTCATTGACACACAGGGACCACCTCTCCCCTTTTTGTTGCATGAAATTCCCTTTGGTCCCGTATAAGGGGATCTCTTCAAAGCCTGGGAAGCATGAATCCTCTTAAAATAAATAAGAAAAAATTCCCAAAATACCAAATGAAAAAAAAAATAAACCATAACAGGCTGGAACAAGCTTCTCTCAAACTGTGATTCCATGAGATGTAATTTTGATTTGGGATACTTGTACATGGATCAAAAAAGCGGCACTACTCTGATAAAACATACCAGAGTAATATAAGTTTACCTTCCCCTCCTAAAGTGGTTTTAATATATTTTGTTTGTGGTATTGCAGGCAAATTTTATTTTGGAACAAACATAATTTGCCATAACTTTCTATTGGATCAGGGATTGTTTGCTATGGTTAATTTGATAAAAATGCAATTGTATATCTACACCTGATTCAAATCAAATTCATAATATCTGGTAATTCAGTAGTTTAAAGCTCCAGTATTAGTGACTCTGAACTGCATTTTATTTTATGGACAGATGTTCCCTTTTGAGTGCAGAAGGATCAGCTGAAGATGTTATTGTTCGCTCCCTCTGGGTATCTTTCTTGGATGGTTTGAAATTTCCACCTCCCACAATTGTGTCTTGTTAAACTGGTCCTGGAATACTTCCTAATTCAGATCAGGAAAAATAAACTAAGTTGATTCAAACTATTACATGAACTGTTGAAATTAATGCAGCTGGCTTGCTGGCAGCAAAATAGGAATCATTCACACACACTGCTCTGCAAGGGTGGCAACCTCCAGCAAGAAAGCAGTTGCTAGCAGCTGGGGTGCTGACGCTGTGGTGCGGTATTTTGGTGAAGAGATCTCTGCTCGTCCCAAGAGAATCCTGTTGCAAAGGAACCTCTGGCGGTGCTTCCTGGCACCCTGCAGATTAGCTCTTCTCACCAGTGCGGTGGAGACACGCAGCCACTCTCACTGAGCTGGCCAGCTCAGGCGTCACTAGAGGCAAAGAGTTAGGAGGCGGCCCTTGCTGGAGCACCGAAGTTTATTACTTATCTGTTTCGATGCATTCCGAGGAGGCAAAGAGGCATGGGAGCAGGGGAAAGGGTGAGGTTAGGGGGAAGGGGCCAGGGGAAAGGGTGAGGCGAGCAGCAAAAGGGACCTGCTTCCGTTTGGGATAGCCTTACATAGGATCCAAGGAGGGAAGTGAGGTAATGCAAAAACAACCAATGGGGGTAAGGAGGGGGATGGAATGGGTGCTGGACTATATCCTTTTAAGGATACAAGGAATGTCTGTCTGTAGGCCAATCAGACAGACCGAATCTCCATAGGGTCGATGGGAGAGGTCTTTGTTACAGAGGTAAAGAGGGGAGTTTTACATTATATGACCTGCCCACCAGCGGGTTTCTTCAGCACCTGGATTTTGTGGGCTCCCAGCCACCCCACCTTTTGGTCCAGCCGACACAGCAGGGTGTGGAAAAAGAGAAATCTTTAGCACATCCATGAAGAGCAGAGGTGTCTCTGCATTTTTTGTCTTTAACTGAAAGACTTATAACCTCATTAAAGACAAATTGTAAGTCAGCTAAACACTGAACCAGTATGAAATAAGGTGGTAACTACTGTAATATTCACATCAGATTGTTCTTGAAGGATAGACTGTTTAGTGCTCTTCTGGCATACTCTACGAGAGTACTATGAAGAGCCGACCTGATGTCACTTAAAACTGAGAATTCAAACCAATAAAGATGAACACCTGGAAGTCAAAGGTGTGGTGCAGGATGGAAATATAAACTCTAGAGCTGCAGGCCCATCTCTCATCTTATAGTATGTAAGGGCACTGTATTTCAGAGTGGTGCTCCAGAAAATCTGTAACCTGAACAAGTTTATAGGAAATACCTGAAAGCAGGGGTGTGGTGAAATTTTATCCCTTTGAGGAGGGGTTGAGGAGTTGGTAGGGGCTATCTTAATATGTTAGACTACCCTCAGTGCTTGATGTTAAAGCAGTCCTCCACATAGACAGGTTTGCTGGTACAGGTCTTCAACCTGTGCTCCTCAACATTTTGCTTGTCTGCAGCAAGTTCTTTTCTCCTGTGCACATATCATGATTCAGTAGAAAGTATAAAATTTCTCGAACCAAAAAGAGGTAGCTTACTTTTCAGGCTGGTAGGAGAAAGGGATGCCAGTTCGTATTCCCAGCTTTCTCTATATGTTTTCCGAAGATGTATAATAGGGTACGTTGGGTGTTTTCATGGCTTGAATCCCACTGGAGGAGGCTTAAAAACTGATTCTGTGCTGCCTATGTGACTGCTTTATTCGATGGCTTATTAGAAAAATGAGGTGGCCTCTTTTGGCTGCATTTTGAGAGAAAGCAGTGAACAAACTTTGGTCAGAGTCTGTGTGTAAGAAATGTACTTGCAACATCCAACTGGACAGGACTTATCAAAGAACTCATTCTTGTATGCTTTTGTGGCAGTTAGACAATCTTGGTCAAATTTAGAAACAGAACCGGTAATGTCTTACAAAGTTTCAGGTCAAACAGGAATGTTAATACACCTTTCCTAGCCTCATTTTCCCGTCTCAGTGGAGATTCAGATGTGTATACATTCACCCCAAATTCTGGCTATAAATCCTACTTAAGCATATCTATAAGACAGATACCCCAACAAGGAGTTCTGATTTTCTACTAATGTTATGCATTTTGAGCTGAGCAAGATGAAAAAAATGATGCAGGTATCTTGTCTCAAAGACATATTTGCAGCTAGAATGTATATTGTACTCTTTTACTCTTCTCCCTATCCCCCATGAATAGTCTGGTGCAACTTTAAAATCCTTTGATTCCTTGGTTCATATTTATTTGCTTTTTTTGAACTGGAGGTTTTCCGTATGTACACCTACTCTGCTCTCTTAAGAAACAGTAAAACACTGTATTAAAGTTCTAAATTTATGGTTGCCCATGAATTTCAAATTTGGAGACAAATACAGTATAGCCCTAAAATATATCATTGTAAAAATGTAATTAGTAGAAATGTGGAGAGGTTACTGATAAACCATCACAGAAAAAAGAAGAATTATGTTCTAAATTATGTATAAATACTAGGAATGGAACTGTATGTCAAATATTAATAGATTATTGCCATCAATAAACAAGGGTATCAATCTCACATACTTACTATAAATTACATCCATTAGATCTTTCTTTCTCGTGCACATAAATCCATACAATCTGAGCATGTATCAATTTTTAAATCCATAAATATATTATGTAGCAGTTCTCTTTGAAGAGATAATGCTTTGTTCAATATTCTGCTAAAATGTCTCAAATGAAGCAAATGGGCTTCTATAGTCTTATTTATGGAGGGTCAGGAGAGCAAAACATAAAACATCCAAGTAAAAACATTTGCAAGCTCAGAGAGCACAGCACCATATTCTTCTAACCAAACTGAGAAACTCAGTTTCTAGATTCATGTGACTTGCTGGTCTCTGAGAGAATCCTGACTATGTCAGAAACTTTCCAGAAAAAAGGAAAATATAAAAATGTTACCTTAAGAAAAATATTTTTTTACCTTTTCCTGTTGTGTTCTTTTGCTGTATCCTGGTAGCTGATATAGAAAGACCAGATCAAGACGGCATAGATTTAATTTTATATTCACATAGGAGTTAGGGCTTCTTCCCCCTCCAAAGTGACAGGACTGATAGCTCAACTGCAGTACATCTACCCCAATGCACACAGCGCAGACAACAAACAGGAGGAGCTAGAAGTCATTGACATAGTTGCCGTCATGGAAATAGGGTGGAATAACTTGCACAACTGAAGTGCTGCAGTAATGCTTCAGAAGGGGTAGACAATGATTGAGAATTAATAGGGTTGCCCTGTTTGTTAGGGAGTGTTTTGATCTTCTAGAGCTTAATGATGGTAACAATAAGGTCTGCTGTTTATGGGTAAGGATCAGGGGGAAGGCCAACAAAGCAGATATCCTAGTGGGAGTTTGTTAGAGACCGCCCAACCAGAATGAAGAGGTAGATGAAATATTCTGTAAACAGGTGGGAGACATCTTGCAGTTGCTGCCACTTGTTCTTGTGGGGGACATCAACTCACCAGATGTCTGCCGGAAACAGACAGAAACAACAGAGCAGAGAGGAATCATCCTGGAGTGTGTGGAAGATAACGTTCTGATGCAGCTTGTGAAGGAGCCAGCCAGGTAAGGTGCTCCGCTAGACCTGCTGTTGTTACTAGACTGGTGCGTGATGTGGTGAGCAGCTTAGGCCCAGCAACCCAAAATGGTCGTTTTTGATTCTCAGAGAAGGAGAGAGGTCAGCAAAGCCACTGCCTTGGACTTCTGGAGGGCACACTTTGGCCTGTTCAGGATAGTGGTTGAAAGACTTTCTTGGGAGGCAGTTCTTAATAGCAAAGCGTTCCAGGAAGGCTGGACATCTTTCAAAAAGAAAATCTTACAGGCACAAGAACACACTGTCCCCATGTGCTGAAAGATGAGCTGGTGGAGAAGAAAACTGGTTTAAATGAATAGGGAACTTTCATGGGAACTCAGGGGGAAAAAAGGGATTTACTAGCTTTGGAAGAAGGGGCAGGAACTCAGGAGAACTACAAGGATATTGTTAGGTTATGCAGGGAGCAAGTTAGAAAGGTAAAAGCCCAGCTGGAACTTGACTTGGCCACTGCTGTAAGAGACTATGGAAAATGTTTTTACAAATACATTAGAATGGGAGGAGAACCAAGGAGAATCTCAATCCTTTATTGGACACAGGGGGAAACATTGCTGCAAAGAATGAGGAAAAGACTGGGGCACGTAATGCCTTCTTTGTATCAGTCTTTGATAGTCAGACGAGTTATCCTCAGGGTACTCAGCCCTCTGAGCTGGAAGACAGAAACAAGGGACAGAATGAATTCCCCATAATCCAGGAGAACACAGTTGGTGACCTGCTGCTTTACTTAGATGCATGCAGGTCTATGGGGCCAGATGGGATCCACCCAAGGGTACAGAGGAAGCCATTGGAAGACCTCACCAACCCACTTTCAACCATTTACTGGCAGCCCTGGCTAATGAGGATGTAACAGATGTGCAAATGTCACATCCATCTATAAGAAGTGACAGAATGAGAACCCAGGGAACTGTAGGCTTGTCAGTGTGACCAACCCAGAGAAGATCATAGAGCAGATCATCCTGAGTGCCATTACATAGCACATGCAGGCCAATGAGGAAATCAGGCCCAGTCAGAAGGGGTTTGTGAAAGGCAGGTCCTGCTTGACCAACTTGATCTTCTTTTATGACGAGTGACCTGCTCAGTGGATGTGTAAAAGGTTATGGATGTTATCTGCCTGGGCTTTATTAAAGCCTTTTGTCATGATATAGGAATGGTATTCTCCAATTCAAGCACATGCAGGCCAATGAGGAAATCAGGCCCAGTCAGAAGGGGTTTGTGAAAGGCAGGTCCTGCTTGACCAACTTGATCTTCTTTTATGACGAGTGACCTGCTCAGTGGATGTGTAAAAGGTTATGGATGTTATCTGCCTGGGCTTTATTAAAGCCTTTTGTCATGATATAGGAATGGTATTCTCCAATTCAGTACTTCTGCTAAAACCACACACTGCTTCCCCTTCCTGCCCACCCCCCAGCTGCAGGCACCAAAGGCAGAGATCACAAGCTGGGATAAGAGCAATTTACTGGAAACAGCAATGTGATAAGAAAATGAACAGTAGCATCAACAATATAAATGACAAAATGTTTAAGCAAAGAAGGGATTCACATGGACAGCCTGCAACAGTAACCAATTATCAGATGGCTTCACCCACTGTGTTTTCTTGACCAGAAGGAACCCCTTCTCCCCGGGAGAGCGTACCTTCTCCCCACCCTTGACAATGATATGAGCTTGTGTACAATAACCTACCTCCTGGTTACTACAAAGACTAACATGTCCTGGTCAGAACCAGGACACCTTTGGCAGCATCCTTGTGGAGAAAGTAGCTGCTCATGTTTTAGACAGGTGCAATCTTTGATGAGTTAGGACAAGAGGAAATGGCCTCTTGCCATGTGCCAGAGGAGGTTTGGATTGCATATCAGGAAATATTTCTTCAAGGAAAGAGTTGTTGAGCATTTGAACAGGCTGCCCAGGGACATGGTTGAGTCACCATTTCTGAAGGTATTTAAAATAATTTCAGATGTGGTACTTAGGGACATGGCTTAGTGGTGGATTTGGCAGCACTACAACAGTTCAACTCTGTAATCTTAAAGGTCTTTTCCAAGCTATGTGATTCTATGGTTCTGTAAATCAGTTGCTGAGTTTGAGATGAAGACGCATTTTCACTGTTACTGCTTGATGTTGTGTGACAACAGTAGAGATTACACCAGTTCTGGTGTAAATGTGACTTTAAGGTATGTGTTACCTATGACACAGTGAGGGGAGCTAGGAAACAAGTTGTGCAGAGCACAAGATACTGATGGAAAACACAATGGATTTTCTAAACAGTCTTGTTCTTTACGTAGGTCTAAAAAATACAGGCTCTCTTTGATTGCTTTCACTCGTAATAGATAGGAAATACACAGTAATTATGTACTTCCTTTCTAGTATATAAGTGTTTTGCTTTCTATGGCAATAACATCAGGACTTCTAGCAAGGAGATGGTCTAGTGCAGGCTCCCATTGAAACACCTGCAGCAGTTTTTTGAGAACTTACTGACAGGTTATGTAGTTAAGTGTTGCTTTGGCCAAATGTTACCACCTTTGTGGTTGTGTCTGACTATGTGGCAAATGAAAAAAAAATTAAATAAGACATCATTTTTCTACCGGGTTTGTTCCCTGCTCTGATTTGCTGCATAGTTGCTTGTGCTGGAAAAGCACATGTGGTAGTCTTGGAACAAAACTAGAAAGCTGGTATCTGGAGTGGGGAAGAAGGAGGAAACCAGTCATCTAGTGGTTTACTCACTTCAGCTAGATATGTAATCCTGATTTAAGAGCTGTGAGAACACATAAGAACACAACCTCATTGCTGGGGCCATCGCCAGAATAACCAACAGTGCTGCAAGGGAGCTAATTTTTCATTTGCCTTCGCCTAATAATTCGTAATGACCCTAAACAGGATATTGACAGTTCCTATGTGCCATATTAACCATATACAAAATGCAATGTTGCTATAAGGAAAAAAGCTCATAGTAATGTAGAATCATAGAACGGTTTGGGTTGGAAGGGACCTTTAAAGATCATGTAGTCCAACCTCAACATCTTTCACTAAACCATGTTGTTCAAAGCCTCATACAGCTTGACCTTGAACACTTCCGGGGATGAGATATCCACAGCTACTCTGGACAACCTGTTCCAGTGTCTCACCATGCTCATCATAAAGAAAATTTCTTCCTTATATCCAGTCTAAACCTACCTCCTTCAGCTTAAAGCCGTTTTCCCTTGTCCTGTCATTAAAGACAGGCCTCAGTAAAAATTCTCTCTCTGTCTTCCGTATAAGCATCCTTATTGAAAAACTTCTCCAGGCTTACAGATTTGAACTCGATCTTCAGCAGTGGGAAGGACATCATTCCCCCAGTCTCTGCCTAAAGATTCAGCGGCTTGAGAGATGGAGGAAAAGAGATTACCATTGAAAACTAGGGAAAAATATCACATTTGAGTTTACAGTGAGTGGTTTTTTCCTCTGCATTAATCTGGTGGTAGAACTGGAGCAGTAAAGTCCCCTACACTCCTGGCCTGGCTCACCTGGGGGCTGGACAGAGCATTCATGGGGGCCCTCCAAGCTCCCAGCAGCTGATGGAGGGGAAATTGTCCCCTGCACAGCCTTCTTCATGTCGGTTGTCTCCATCTCTCCTGTCCTATTTTTCAGAGAGGATATATATTTTTTGATCATCCTTTTCAGGCCAATGTACTTGTAGAAGCCCTTAATAAGTTTTTTCACATTCACTGACAAATCCAGCTCCAGCTGTGCACATGTGATCCAACCAGTATACATCCAGGCACCATCCTTGTATTATTCCCAGCATACATGCCTCTGATTCCACTGCATGTGCATTTCTTTCTTATACTTTGATTAGGAGGGTCTTTCTGACCCACACCTGTCCCCTGCCCTCCTCACCTAATTTCTTATGCATGGGAAAGAGGACTTTTTTACTCTAAGGAAAAAGTCCTTAAAGATTTGTCATCTCTGTTTGCTCCGCTTGTTGTCCTTTACCCCTGAGGGCAGGTTCCCAAAGGGTCCCATTCACTAATTTGTAAACCAACTGTTTATATCAAGTTTGTATCAAGCAGAAGATATAATTCAGCTGTAAGTTTGGATAACATAAATAAGACATGGTTTTGCAGAAAAAACTATGGGCAATCCTGATCAGATAGTCTATTTTTGTTGCCTTGAGACATGAGATTTCATGCAGTTATCTTTTACATTCTGTGGACATGGTGTAAATTTCACTGAGCTTCAACAATGGTGACTGGATATGTGACTGGAAAATTGCCAAGTGGGCTATTGCAAGCATATAATTGACCATTTAACTCCTGGATCATATCTCAGTCATGATAAAATTTTGATGATGCTGGATTCCTTCAGGAACTTATGTGGATTTTGTCTGCCTTACATAAATCCATGAAATTTATTGATGCCATGTAGGATGACTTCTGATTATTTTTTTAGGTATCATATTGCTTGTTGCTCGCCATATACACTTTCACCTCTAAAGCATGCTCACAAATTGGGTGCTGACATGAGAGTAAAGAAATTCTCAAAAATATTCTTAATAAATTTTGGAATTCTGGTTTCTACATTCAATCAAAGTGATAGTATATCTTGGAGGTTAATGGGAATGTTGGTATTCATTGAAGTCTTGCTGAAGCAAATAAAGTCCTGAGTTTATTCTCATTAGCAGTTATTAGTTGGACTTATTTGACTAAGAGCTAAAACAAAAACAAAAACAAACAAAACAAACAAACAAACAAACCCAAACAAAACACTGGTAGGTCCACTTCACTTATTTTGGACCTCTGAAAAGATTTGAAGCACACTAATTCAGACCAAGGACTGTACATGATTTCCGTAGCACAGAGGACCAAATGCTTACCATGTGGAACACAAAGCATGGAGAATTATTTGCTTCGTAAGAAACCAGCACCAGCCCGTGCTGTCTAAAATGGGAGGGGAATTATAATAAGAAATGAGAAGTAGAGAAGTTCTTTGGTGCTGAACTCTGCTAATGTAGTTGTAGAGCTGTCACTTGGCATCAATAAATACATGGCATCAATACATTTTATGGATTTATGTGAGGCAGACAAAATCCGTGTAAGTTCCTGAAGGAATCCAGCATCACTGAACTTTTATCACCATATAGCTGTGGTTGGCAATAATGCTAGATTTAGGATGAGGCAATTTTTTTAAAAGAGGCAAAATATTAACAGATTTTAATATCTTTTGTGAATTTCCCTGCCCCTCATTTTCCCCAGTTGAAGAGGTTCAAAAGTTCAAAAGTGAAAGAGGTATGAACAACTACCTAACAGGAACAACCACCTAATCTTAAAATGGATACAATTTCAGGCATTTCTCATTTGACTGTTTTAATGCTACCATCTTGGAAACAGTATTCCATTTTTTTATATATTGAAGAGGGAAAACATGCCTCACTGTCATGTTACTTCTGTAAATGAACACTAGGAAAAACTCCTGAAACTGGAGAAATTTTAAAAATGTAGAACTTGTGTGAGAGAAGTATCAAGCTTCTGCTTGCACAGAAATCCCAACTGTCTGTCTTCACAAGGTACAGATAAATTATACTGTCTTTACATTTTTAAACGTGTTTTTGCAGATACATCACTTTACATTCCATAATATCAGTTTAATTTGATCTAAGAATACAGGATATGAATAGCTTGTAATTTGTAAAGCAAGACCTCAACATAATGTTGTAGAAATCACATATGACAAAACCCTTTCCGTTTAGGGGATTAAGATGAAATATGGATAGGTGTAGCTGTCTTCTTAGAATACCTGTAGTAGAACATGTCAAACTGTAAAAATGCCTGTATGTAAAAAGAGTTGAAAACTTGGTGACACTTTGCTGTATG
The DNA here is from genome assembly GCA_013397755.1 of Cnemophilus loriae. Taxonomy (NCBI): domain Eukaryota; kingdom Metazoa; phylum Chordata; class Aves; order Passeriformes; family Corvidae; genus Cnemophilus; species Cnemophilus loriae. The sequence continues at coordinate 497,734 of VZTF01008315.1, forward strand.
ACTCATGAGAATAGAATTAAATGAAAGAAGACAGGAAGAGCTAGAAATCTAGCCTGTGTTTATACAAAATGTTCCAGCTGTTGTAATTTTCCTTCATTACTGAACATCTGTGTAAAAATCTCCTGTTTTATTAGAAAGAAAATGTTTCTAGATTTGGCATGTAGATCTCACTAAAGCCTCAATTCTTAATTTCAATATGTTAACTCTTATGCCATTGAAATGGTTGTATTTTTAATGGGGGCTTTGCTGAATCAGGGCAAAAATATCCGAAATGTTTTACTTTTAGAAGTAAAAGTTCGTGTTACACCTTCATTAGACAGAGAGAGCACAGAAACTTCTACTTAAAGCACTTGGAATAAAGTAATGCATCTTGCCTATTTTTAAGATACTTCAATAAGCCAAGGGAAAACAGTATTTCAAAACTGTCCTAGGCAAAGGGTCCAGTATTTGAGTAGGGTGGGTTGAAGCAATTGGAGTGGTTCCCACTGCTGAATCTTTACAATTCACAGCTCAGTACCATTTTTTTGATTACACAGACTGTAATTTCTAGTGATTTCATTGCTGCTGTGTGAGAAGTGGTGATTGTCTTTATAATAAGGGTGGAATGTAGGAAGCCTCTGCAACTCCTTAGGCTTTTCCAGCCCATGGAGCTGAGCTGTAAAAGATACTTAGCCTTTGCAATCCTATGGCCTTTCTTGGACTTGCAGAACAAAGTCTTGATCTCTCTTCCCATCCTATAGCACTGTAAATCATACAATGGAATGGAAAGGTGGAGAGCTAATCTGAAAAATAATTAAATAAGAAGTGATTCTGATGTCTTTACTCTTTGCCAGCATCAGAGTATCTCCTTAAAGGCAACTTTAATCGGCATCCTTGTTATATGCATTCAGAAAAGATTTAACTACAATCACCATCAGCAGAAGATATTAATTTAAAACAGCATAGAGCTTCAAATGAGGTAGGGAACTAAATGCACATTGATTGAATGAGAAAAGAGGCTCATCAGTGTCCCAAATGTTCTTGGAGGATAACGTGCTGGCTAAATAGTTTACCCTCATCTTCTCTGGCAAAACTTTCATACTTTTGATTTCAGAAGATTTGAGACAGTAGTCTGAATATGGTATTGCCTCTGACTGGCAAAGGTCAGCGGGAGGTGGACTCTGAACATAAAGATATTCTGGAATTGCACCTAGTGAAAACATACAAGCTTTAAATTCACTTATGCTTAGACTGGAATGGATGAAAATCTAGGGGTCAGTGAAAGGCTATACTATTTGTAGATAGATTTCATGCAACATGGTGCTGTTTTTCTTGAAATTTTGTCTGTGCCCAGTTTCATTAATTGAAAGGTAACTTACTAATGCACTAATACCGGTCACTCAGCTCACTGATCCTGAAATGTCCTTGTATCCCAGGGAAGAATAAGAGGATTTCTAAGTTTGGAATTAATCTGGTACTGCAAGTATACATTAATTATGATTTCATTAGTCTTTCAAATACATAATGCAAGCTCTTTAACAAAGCATTTCCTTAATAACCACATTAGAAATTGAACCTCAATCAAAGCAATACTCTGGTTAATTTTTACGACCTTTGAATCAATAGGGAAAATGGTAGGATAGTAAAACATTTTAAAGAAAACATAGCAAGTTAATGTTTTAAGTGAAGAATTATTTTGGCACAGTCTTAATTTGTAAAGTAATCTGCATATATTCAACACATCATCACCAAGAGGCAATTAGCAACCAGTGGGAAAAAAACCATTGAATATTACTGAAAACAGGTATTAATTTCTCTTACAGAGTCGTTAATTTGCAAAAAACATCAGAGTAACATTTAATACATGGAAGTTATTTTAAAATAGATTCTCTCATGCTCTAAAAGTATTTGCGAATTGGATAGGTGTCCTAGTATCAGCCAAGGACAGGGTTAATTTTCCACAGTAGCTGAGAGGGAGTGGAGCCTGTTGCTGTGCGGACATGTCTGTATTGTTATTCTATATCCTCTCATGTCCTTGCTGGGGCAGAAGTAGGGAGTTCTGGCTTTTGGGAAGAAGCAGGTTGTGGCGTCAGCTGGAAAAAAAAATGGTGCCAGGCAGGAAGGTCACTGCCATTTCGTTCCTTTTCTGATGGAGCAAGCAGCTAATGGAGCAGCGGGGTGGCTCTGACAGCAGTCACATCAGATCAGGTTGGACTCAGTAAGCATTTTTCGTGTAATCACCCTCTTTTATACACCATAGTTATTAGAATTGTTGCTGTTACTGTGTGTTTTCTTATCTCATTGCTGTTTCCAGTAAATTATTATTGTCTCAGCTCTGCCTTTTGTCTCTCTCACCTAGAGGGACTTGAGCAGCTGCATGGGGTTTAATTTCCAGGTGGGGTTAAACCACTCAGTAGCTCCAACTGTCAATTTCTCAAGCATGGGAAGAATGTTGCTCCAATGTGGTTTGGCAAAACAAATGGATTTGACCGGCTTGTAATTTTAACATTTAGAAAACAGACTGGTTTGACTCTTGATGAGTGCAGATTGATGCAGCTCCAATAGAGCCTGTGATTTGCACCAGTTGGGGGCCTAATCTACACACTTCTGTAACAAGTAGGAGTTAGTTTGCAGGTACAGAGAGCCTCTCTGTTATTAACGCCGCATTACCCCAGTGTGAATGAGAAGAGAATGAACTATGTGTGCCTAATGTCTCCTACTCGTCTAGCTCCTGAGATCTGAAAATTGGAAAATAAAAGCTTTTTTTGTATAGCTGAAGGGAAAAAAGAATAATTGCCCAGTTTTAAAACTGACTGTTCGCTAAATGGCTGCTCCCAATGAAGGTCTTCTCTGTGTTTTTCTTTAAATTTGTAACAGTAGCCTATAAACCTCAGCTAGAGAGAGTGGTGATGAGGGCCTCTGCTGCATTAGTGTGAAAATTACAGAGCTGTAATTTCCTCTTAAGTTTGATTTTTTGTGGGTTTTTTCCCCAGAGGAAAACTAGGGACAAGGTTTGTTATTGTTCCTAACCAATAAAAGCAATGGTATAACAATTCTTCCATTTGAATAGGAAATTGCTTTTTGGGTAAATACAGAGATGAGTCAGGCAAAGAAATCATGAGATTTCTGCAATGCATTATTTTACCATATGGAAATAAGTTATGTTGAAACAGCTGAGGCCAGCCAGTTTCATTCTCGTACTCTACAGAATACACTCAAAAACAAAACCCTCTTCCTTTGCTTTTATCCTACTCTATTTTTTTGGATCCTGTTGTTCCTTTGCTTCTGTTCTGTGGAGAGATGTATACACAGCTTAGCCTGCGTGTACAAGATATCTTCATTCTTTGAGTTTTGGAAATTTTCCATTTGCACATAAAGACAATTATCCTCAAGCTGCCTTTTCAGATGTTTCTAGTGTACTTTTCTTAGGTGACACCTAAACCCTTCAAAGTTACATAAACAGATTCTAAACCAGTTCCAAGGTCAGTATGTGGAATAACTGAAAATAAGTCCTAATTTGTATGTTTTACACAACAACATTCCTCTGTCTTTTCAGCATCTGCACAACACAGTCCCATGTATGCATCAGGAAAACAGAAGGACTCTATATGCTGGTTAATCAGAGCAATGATGATATCTTGATAAACAGGATCCCAAATAATAAACTGATCAGATTAGAAATAAATGGGCAGATTCTTAACTGAACCCTGTAAAGACCAGAGTACTACCTCTACAACAGATGCCAGATTTCATTTTGTTACTTCAGGAGTAGAATTACTGTAACTACAACTTCCATGTACAAAATAGCACACATATACCAAAAAAAGAGATGCACTTTTGTTTAGAAAGCTTCCTGAAATCCATATGGGAAAATATTGTAGTCAAGGTCCACTGGTGTTGTGCAGCCCATTCTCTATGTTGGTAGTCTTAAGCACAGTTGAATGTGCATTTATAAATCCCATGCATTTCACAGTCTTGATGCCATAAACACATAACTAAAATATCCTGCATCATGGCACTTTTATGTAGTGATTTTTCTGATAAGAGAAGGGGAAAAATCTATTTCCAAAAGGCGAGGCCTGAGGTATTTATTGCTAAAGGTCATTGCCAAACATGCCAACATTTTCTATAAAGCTATGTTGGTGAAGTTCAGATCCCAGAGTTGTGGGCACTCAGCTCTTTCCCTCTTAAATACACGGCTGAATCCTTTCCTCATGTGAGAGTACAGGTAAAGAGTGACAGCAGTTAGCTCCCAGGGTTAACAAGAGCAAGCCTTTCTTTCAAAACCTGCCAGAAATAGCAAACTTGGAATGTGAATGTATCAATTAGATGCACTGGAGAAATGAAGAAGCATTCAATTCTGTGGTACTCTAAGAATAATCCATAGATGACCATGATGTAGGCAGTAGGTTTAACCAGTTCCTGAAACAAACTGGGACTGAACTTTGATTGTCTCGGTGCTGATTATTAAAAATTCTGGATAAATTCAATAAGTAGAAACCAAACCTTTAGAAGAGGATGTATTTTTACTTTACACAATATTCAAACCGGGTTTTCTGCCTGGACGAAAATGTGTCAAAACATGACAGCTAAAACCTGAGCCCATGCTAGAAAAGAAAAATATGTTCAAGGTCCCTGGTAGACCTGTATACCAGCTGCTGTGTTGGTCTCTGTAGATTAAACCTGGCTTGGAAATTCTTCTGTATTAGGAATCACACTTTTTCTTCCAAGAGAGAGTCATAGAATTGTGGAATGCTTTGAGTTGGAAGGAACTTAAAAGATCATCTAGTTCCAACCTCCATGCCATGGGCAGGGACATCTTCCACTAGACCAGGTTGCTCAAGGCTCCATCCAATATGGCTTTGAACATTGCCAGGGATGGGACATCCACAATTTCTCTGGACAACCTGTTCCAGTGCCTCAACCACCCTCACAAAAAATAATTTTTTCCTAATATCTATTCTAATCTCTGCTCTTTTAGTTTCAAACTGTCCAACCTTGTCCTATCACTATCTGCCTGTGTATAAAGTTGCTCTACCTCTTTTTTAATGAACTCCACTTGACTGCTGAAGACTGCAATGCGGGCTCCCTGGAGCCTTCTCCACACTGAAAAACTCCAGCTCTCTCAGTCTTCCTTTGTAGGAGAGATGCTCCAGCCCTCTAAACATCTTACTGACCCTCCTCTGAACCTGTTCTAACAAGTCCATGTCCTTCCTGTGCTGGGACCCCAGAGCTGGATGCAGGGTTCCAGGTGGGGTCTCACCAGAGCAGAGCAGAGAGGCAGAATTCCCTCCCTCGCCCTGCTGCCCACGCTGCTTTAGATGCTGCTCAGGATGAGGTTGACCTGGGCTGCAAGCGCACATTGCCAGCTCATATTCAGTTTTTCATCCACCAGTACACCCAGGTCCTTCTTCACAAAGGACTTATCCCTTTTAAAACATATAGATGTATCTCCTATATAGACATATACCATATAAACCCCTTGATATAGCCAAATATAATGGTGTCTAAGCATATACCAGAGACTGTTTGGCGTGATTACTCTTTTGTTTGTTTCTGTATCTAGTGTGAGACTAGATCTTAGAGCAAAATAGCTTTATGTTTTGGGAGCAGACCAGTTAAGTAGTTTTCTCTAACTGTCAAAAAATCCTTGCTAGACACCTCCTTAGGTGAAGCTGAGCTGGGCAGGGAGAGAGTTTTCTCTGCTGCCTCTCTGAAGGCACAAATGTGTGGACAACCTCGCACCACATCACTGGAAGAACACAGACTCTGGTTCAGTGTTAGGCAAATATATTGAAGTCGTTGCAATAACAAAGGATTAGGCAAACTAAGAATATTTACAACTCTGTCTTCCACAGAAAATAAGGAAAGATTCAGTGAATCAAAATCTACTGTTTTGCTCTTTAGAAGAGTATCACTCTTCTAAAGCATGAAGGAACTTGATGTGTGGTTTATACAGAGCCCACTGCACCTGACAAAGTTATTCACATTGTGAGATATCAAGAGGTATCAAGATGCTGTCTTTACCAGGTGAAAACACTTGTCAGGCTTTTCACAGCTGGAAACTAATTTTTATTTTGCGTACTGCTATTTATGTGTATTATTTGTACAGTCTACCTTTTACACTGCTTCAGAGTCTTTATGAATACTTTTACTAACTCTGTAACATCACCTAATAAGCACAGTATAGTGAGAGAGACTATTTCATGCGTATTGGCCAACTCTCTTCTTTTTCCCGCCCAGATATGACAGGAATAATACCTCCTTGCACGCTGGCCTTTGACTGAAGGTCAGTGACCTCCAAACACAAAACCTGCTCTTGTGGTGTTTCTGTCTTTATCCAAGTGAAACAAATCAATGCTCTTGCCCTGCAAGGCCAGTTAAATTACCATATGAAACCTTGCTGAATCTGCAACTCTCAGAATTGTATTGAATTAATGAAAACCAAAGGGAGTTCCCATATTACAGCGTCTCTGTTGTAAGGGATCCTAGCTAACAAACTGTGAAGTAACATTATCAGTTGATAATTCATAAGAGATGAAATAAGTATATCACTGTGTAATTCTCTACAACTTATAGGCAATATTCTAAGTGTAAAATTGTCATTTTCAGACTTCAAAGGAGATTCTCCAAGGGCACTGGTGGGATTTAGGAGGCCAATCATGGTTAGATTTTTGATAGAAATTAAACTTCTGAGGCACAGATGCCTATTAAAAATATAATTAAATATATAATTCCTACTGAGCTTGAACAGCAACTAGGCTTCTAAATACTATGTATGTTGGTCGGAACCTTTTTCCTGTAACTGCAGAAGTACGCAATCAACAGGGACAGCACCTCTCTTGTTAGATCACCCTTTCATTTCATCCTCATCATCACTTGATCACTGATAAAAAGCCAAGTCCTAAACTGTGACTGCCTCCCTCCTGCAAACTGAATGCCAGCTGCACTTGTTAAATAAGAAAAGACTAAAAGTATTAATGCTTCTGGTTACTTGCAGTACTTTTTTAGAATTACTGACTGTTGAGCTACCTGTAATTTGTACCTTTAGAAGTAGTCATAAATTATAAGGATTGATTATCTTTCATTGCTGACTTGTCTCACCCATGGCAGTTCTGCTTCTAGAGCAGATCTGAGATATATTTCTATGGGAAAAAGCTCACCTCATTTCCTTAGTAGGTAAAGGTGACTTCAGTTGCAATTAAGTTCACTGTAGTTCATATGCCCAAAGTTTAATACAGTGTTAATGTTGAACAAAATATTATGCTAAAGAAGCAGCAGTATTATTTTCTGCTTTTTCAGGTCTTTGGGGTTTTTTAAATTTAAATTTCACCATCTGAGAGCTGTCTGGGATGACTTTTTTTTGGAATACATTGTAAATCTGATTCATTGCCAGTGACAAAAAAGCCTAAATTATAAAGAATGAGCACATGCAAGAAGTATGCATACCGTTCTTTTGACTGTCTGTATTTCATGTTTTCTTTCAATTGTATGTTTTTCTGTCACCCTGCAATTACCCATTGTGACTTTTCTCTATTACTTACACTATTTAATTTCTACTTGTTGCTTGAAAAGAGATTTTTTGTTTTATTTTGTCCTTTTTCTATGTGTTCTCCTGGGCTTATTGTTCCCATTCCATTTAGTTTCTATTAGTTTGTAGCAACCACTGTCTATAATAGTGGCTTCAGATTTCTAGAAGCTATTACTCCGTTATAGACAGGACACTTCATTGATTGTTCTGAACATAACATGTTTCAGTGATAAGATTGATGGACATGAAATCCCAAGACGACAAATTGATGAGGCTTTTAAACAAAGGGGCTGTGCAGCTCTGAAATTTCTCTTTTAATATGCAATTTGAAAAGCTTGATAGAATTCATAATTAAAAAATGAGGCAAGAAAATACATTAAGACTAAAACACAGGCGTAGACCCTTTGCTTTGTAGGAATTGTCTTAAACATCTACTTTGTAATGGAACATAATTACATGTTACTATTTTGCAGAAGAAAGAGAGCCACGTTACTGCAGAAGTATACTGACATGGTCCCTTCTTCCACACCATGAGGAAAAGAGGCACCACGTTTCTATTGACAGAACTGTCAGTCCCACCATCTTTTCAAGTCAGAGTGCCTTCAGATGGACTGGAAGATAGTGGAAGTTTTTGAAATGGGAGCTCCACAGAAAGCAAGCTCTCCATTTTATTTTCTAAGGCAGAAAAGGTATAGGCAAGCAGAGTAGGACACCACTTTTGCTTCCCTGAAATAATTTGCTGTGGTGAGCCCCGGTCCATCTTTAAGCTGAAACTCTCAAGCAAGGATCAGATTCACATACTGAGAGTCCATCACCTTCCCTCTGTAGTGGGCAGGTGGCAGACAGTATCTAGTCTAAACAAGTGCATCATCTGTTGTTCAACGAAGGAAAAAATTTGACTTCCGTATTTTATTGAGTTCTTAGAGTTGTGGGCGTAGGAGTAGGGCATCTGTATGGCTAATTCAGTTTGAACTTATTGCAAAAATAGCCAGCAAGGAACAAAGCACAAAGGAAAATCAAGATCTCTTTTCAAGAGAAAAGTATATGCTGATCAGTATGGGAAACAGTAGCACAGAGGTGTATAGTGGCTTAACTTCATCTATGTGTAACAGCAGTTTACCATTTTCTGCCATAGTCTTGCTCAGGTGTTAAGAAAGCATGCAAGTGGTTAAAACATGAAAGAGGGGTGCTTCTTCTAACAGATGTAGAAAACACATTTTACCATAGAAAGGAAATAAATAAGAGGTGCTGTTTTAACGTGTGCATGCTTAAAAAGAGCAGTGAAGTAAATTAGATCAGGATTCAAGAATATATAATTTCTCTAGCAAAACTTGAGCTATTCAATTTTACAAGAAAGTATAAAATTCCTAACTGATAAAAGCTGTACTTTTCCAGAGGTGTAGTATATTGAGCTCATGGAATTCATCATCACAGCAAGTAATCAAGAACAATAATCTAGCACGTGTAAAAAAAAAATAGGTGGTTACAGTCTCAAAATTTAGTTATTGCAGCTGTAGGCATTTAGAAAGGAACAGGTTCATTAGACAGAGACTCTAGAAGTTAAGCTGAATTTTAGCTATTAGAACTTAGATGAATACAATTGTAAAGGACTTTTATTCTATTGCCACTCCTGAAACACTCTTATACGTTCCTCTGAAGCATCCAGTGCTGGTCAGACCGAGAAATGGAAAGATGGGTTAGAGGGACTGAAGATCTTATTGTAGAACAATTCTTACTTTTTAAAGATGATAATCCAACTCTCTGCTTGCATATAAATACCCTGGTCAATATAATTTACATTGCTTCATTCCCACAATTTTTCTACTGTGTTTTTAGATTTGAAAGTAATTTTATTTGCTGTTTTGTAAAATGCAAATGATGTAATTGTGAGTGATGGTAATAACTACGTCGGAAACAAGCTCCATATTAGACTGTCCAATACATAGGGGACTGTAAATTTGTTATACAGCTACCGTAGACAGAATTTTGTATTTAAGATGCCTACAAGTAATACAAAGCTGACACTAGCAATTATAAACAAGTCATACTACAAACCCCATGAGTTTACTACATTAGCTAACAAGCAGCAGAAGTAGACTACAATTTTGCATTTGCATTTGCCTATAGGCTTATAATAAAGAGATACAGAAAGAGTAAGTTCTTTTGGCCTTCGTTACTGCTGCAAGTCAGAGAAAACTGGTCTCTGTAATATAACCGTGTAATAGTATGAAGAACAAGAAAGTATCTAAGCAAACATCTCCACCTTTCTAGTCTATAGAGCTTACAACTTCAGGCACAACAAAGCATTAAAACTCTTCCCAGCTGGACCTCTCTCAGATGAATACACATTCTTACACATCAACTAATGCACAAATTGGCAAAGTTTTGCCTTAGTAGAGTGTGCAACATTTCAGGGAAAGACCCTGAAGCCATCTGAGCTGAAAGTCTAGAATCATTGTAATTTCTGCTTTAATGGCACCCTGTGTTGATCAGTGTCCTGTTGTGCAAAGCCATGTCTGAATGAATATTACAAAAGCATCAGAGCTCCCAAGAATTTACATTTGAAGAGGGGATGCTGTTGACCGAGGAGAATGATATAGCACCATGTTGAGATGCATCCCTAATGTTATGATCTCCATGTAGGAATTATGGCTGTCTTCTGTTTAAGAACCCAGAAGTCCTTCAGCACACATCACTGTGACAACATTTATAAGTGAGACCATACTAGAAACATACTACATGGGGGGTTTAATTTAGTGTTGTGCTATGTATTAAAGAGGAGGGTTTTGTTTTAAGAGTTTTGTTTAAAAGACTAAACTGCCAGATATGTGAGACTGAGCTGCCAGACCTAAGATGCCTGAACCATATAGTGCACAAGATAAAAACTGACATTTTCATATTCCTGCAGATCCTTGAAAATTAAATGCATAAACAGATGCAAAGAATCAAGGTGCCTGAACACCATTTTCAGGTCACAGTGCAAGACCATTTAAAGCTCTGCAGTGCAATCCACAGAGAGGTCACATTTATACGAGTAGTCAGAAGTCACTTACATATAAGCAGAGTTGCTGAGTCTTGCCTGTAACATGATTTTCCTTCTAATATCATTTCTCATCTCCATTTAGAAGATATTGAGTAGTGCTCTGGAGGGCTGTGTTTATCTTCCTGTAACTGATGTCCCATGTGGCAGAATCATAGAATCATAGAACAGTTTGGGTTGGAAGGGACTTTAAATATTTTTGAACTCCTACACTTCTGCTGCACTTTCTACTAGACCAGGCTACTCAGAGCCCCATCCAGCCTAGTCTTGAACACTTCCAGGGATGAGGCATCCATAACCTCTCTGGGCAACCTGTTCTTGTGCCTCACCACCCTCACTTTAAAGAATTTCTTCGTAATATCTAATATAAACTTACCCTTTTTCAACTTAAAGCCATTCCCCCTTTCCCTCTCATTACATGCCCTTTTGAAAAGTCCCTCTGCAGCCTTCTTGTAAGTCATCTTTAGGTACTGAAAGGCTCCTGTAACGTCTCTCTGGAACCTTTTCTTCTCTTGGCTGAACAGCCTGTCTTCATAGGAGAGATCTTCCAGCCTTTAGTGATCAACTTAGTGATTTTCCTCTGGACTCATTCCAACAGGTCCATGTCTTTATTTCTCACCAGTCCAGGGGGGTTCTCAGAAGAGCAGAGTAGAGGGGCAGAATCACCTTCCTCGACCTCCTGCTCATGTCTCTTTTGATGCAGCCCAGGATACAGCTGGCCTTCTGGGATGCAAGCACGCAGACCTGAGTCATATAGAGCTTTTTTCTGCAAATACCGCCCAGGTCTTTCATGCCAGGACCAGTCTCAATCCATTCTCCACCCGGCCTGTATCTGTGTTTGGGATTGCCCTGACCCATGTGCAGTAGTATTACAGTAAACTACGAACTTTGTGTAAGTATATGCAGTCTCATGGACTGCAAACTACTGAAGTTTCTACTGAAGAAAAGAGTCCTGTTGCCATATGCCACAGTATTTGGAATCTTGTCTGTATTTAGGACACTCAAGATGATGATCTGTACTCAAGGTCTGTATGTACACTCTTTAGGCAGCAGTCCAACTTTTCCTTACTACTAGGCTTTGTTAGCTATTGCATGTGGTTATTAGTACAAGAAACGTGTTCTCTCATGTCTTCACTGATTTAATTTTCTCCTAACTGTGTTGCAGCCAAAGGCAGCAATTTCTTTTTCAATCTTTTTGCAACGGGCAGGACGTGGTAAGGCAAGTTACGCTTCTGAAAGCTTGAAGTCTTAGAAACTATTCCTTGTTCCTTTTCTGCTTATTATATTTCTGAGAAATGATTCAAGAAAGCAAAAGAAGGTTGGGAATTCAAAAGCACAATTTTTTTTTCTTGGAACATTCAAAGTTAAAAAGATCCTAAGCATTTAGAAAGAAATTGGCTCAATTATTGATTTTGTATCTTAACCCAAAACTAAGCATGTTCTGATTAATATCAAATATCAAAAAGTACTTCCCAAGAAGTCTAGAGTCTGATTGGTAATGTCATGATGCTTACAATCTGCATGTGAGCACACAGAATAATTTTTGAAACATAAATGGATTTTTAGAGGAAGTCTAAACTGAAGATCAGCACTGTTTCTGCTGTTCAGTGGAAAGATGGGGCCCATAGCTTTTATACCTCTTGTACCTTATGTCAGGGCCTGGAAATATCATGCCTCTCCAGGAGTTTTGGCTGCTGAGACTTGGGACCAGCTTATAGGACAACTGTGTTCCCCTAGTGCCAGGGCCTTCCAGATGCCCTGCAAGGAGGCAGTGGCCAAAGCCCTCCTGTCCGCTGGGAGCCGATTTTCAGCTGTGCCTTGAGTTTGGGCTGCCCTTTTGCTCCCTGGGTGGCGTGGTGGAACAGCCCTGGCTGCCGGCTCTGTCCTGCCCCCTCAGGGAGCCCCCACAAGCTCCTGATATCCAGGGAGCAGCCATTAAGTCCCACTTGAAATGACTGAAATAGCACTGTTCACCTACCACTTCCTGACAAACCCCATACTGGTGACATTTGGAAGACAAGAGCTTCCCTGCCAGCAGCAGTGCATGGATCAGGCAAACCTTGCCTGAACAGTAAAAACCAATCAACTTCACTATCTTTCAGCTCTGCATGCTGGAAGAAGGGCATCTTCCAGAAAAGCTGCAGTGAGAGATCAACTCATGAGGACAAAGTCTCCAATCTGCAATTCTACAGGAAGAAGAAAAACAAAATTATTGCTCCAGGCTTTGAGCATCTATTTCCCAATAGTATTATTGTAACATCTTCCTCATGGAGTTAACCTTGAAGTTCTTGTGGAAGTCAGAACCGGTGCACAGCATCCCAGCCGGCAAGTTAAAAGGCCTTACAGAATTAAGTAGGAGTAAACTTGCAAATCAGCTGACACAATGATTTGCCAGTTTTACATAAATATTGTGGCTTTATGGAAAGGAAGGAGATGCAGAGCACCTCTGTGCTGCCTTTGTGCTCCCAGCAATCCATAAAGGCCTAACCCTAGCATTAGATTACCAGATGCTCAGTTCACTAATCTACTAGCTATTACACCTGCATTCCAGAGTTTTAATAAGAAGTTCTACAGGTGAACTCTTTATATGCTTCTTGAAGCAATGGCATACTTCAGCTCTGTCTCCTTCCCTCCAAAGTGGCAGGAAATTTTTCCCATGAGATATGCCCCCTCTAGAAGAAATGTGGGTAACCTCGGGTTTAAATCCTTAGAAGTTCTTATGAATGGCAGAACTGTGTGTGGTGGTGGAATCCTGATAACACTTGCAACAGAATGTTGCAGTGTTAGCTGTGTTACTCTTTGCTCTTAGACCCTACACAAATGTTCCTTTAGCTTAGATTTTATGGACAATGTCATACTAAATGTATTTTCACGTATGTTGGTTGATATTCTAAGTTGGTATTTGCCCAGATAGATGGTTGATATCATGCCTTAGACACAGATATGAATTCATGGTGAGAGAATCACAAATCCTATCACGAACCCAGTGGCAAAAGAGTGCAGTGCTCAAGTTTTTTCTCCTCAGATTTCAGGTATTAGTTGTAACATTTCTCTCAGCATTTTCTCTGTAAGAGTATACCTGCAGTTTCTTCTGGACATTCTAGAGTATGTAAAAGGTGATGTTGTTTTGAATTTAAAAATTCTGTTGTGATTCCTTACTCATACATTGTAGGGCATGCATTTGATGTCTAAAGTGGAATAATCACCTGTTATTATCAGTCTGACATAACTCATTGTGGAAGAGTGGCTGCATGAACGCGGCCACGGGTCCACAGAGCTGTTGTATAGCACAAAAGTGTAGCACAAGCAACCCTGCTTATTGTCTTAGAGAAGCATAATAGTGCTTGAGAAAGCAGCCTTTGTATAAGCAAAAAAATATGGTGTTAACTACAATGCAGAAATTACAGAAAGATGCTGAACAGTACACAATAGATGCGCCTTATGCTTGCTGTGCTTTCCCAGTTGATATACCTTCCCAGACCTTGTGCTTGCTGTACTTTCCCAGTAGATATACCTTCCCAGACCTTGTGCTTGCTGTACTTTCCCAGTAAATATGCCTTGTGCTTGCTGAATTTTCCCAGCTGATACGCTCTATGGGAGGTATAAAAGGAGATGCTGTAAATCAATAAAGCGAAGCTTGCTCTATCAACCATATTGGCTGGCTCGCATGCTTCCCCTGCCCGCGCAAACATCGACAACTCATCCCTCATTTGTAAAATTTTTTTCTTCTCCTGGAATGTATTTTTGTAGTTGAAAGATAAAGGCATTAATAATCAGAAGCCCTTTGTCCTAACAAAACATGCCTTCCTGCAAACTGATTACTCTGATTGATTTCCTAAATTGCAATGCCCTGTTTCTCTTCTCTGGATGGATGACAAATAGGAAAAGTCCTGAGAAACTGAGTAGATCTTGATTCTATCAGAGAGGCTATCAGGAATTTTTTGACAAAAAATCAACAGAGGAAATGAGTAATTATATCTGATAAGTAAGCTTACGAAAACACGAAGCCTTTTCGATAGTTCACACCCTCCTTTTTTCAGAAGTAAGTGTATTTGTTTACATGACATTCATTCTATCTGTGTATCTAATGATATCTCAAGTCACCTTTGGGGACGAGCTAAGTAAACAATCATTTGGATAAAATATTTGTCCTCCTTTGCAAGGGATTTATTGATTTTTATTAAATAAACTATTTAATACTTAAATAAACTAATAGCTGAGTTTATTGGCCCTTACTCCCAAGTTTTGACTGCAGGTTCCAGGAGGACATGAACTGGTGCATCAGAAAGTACTCCAGTTCTACAGTAGAGAATAGCACCAAAACAAAGTGATACTGGGCGACCATTTTACCAGACCAAGTTGCATGTATGTTGGTGAACCACTGGGATTTTTCTTTTTTGTCAGGAAGCAGATGATTTATAAATACGCTTGGACACTTGAAGTGTGGGATACTGAGTAGGTGAGAGTACCATGACAAAGCTTAGGATTCTTCCAGGTTCATAATGTGACAAACCAAAGGTCTTCACACTCACCAGTGAAGGAATCATTAACAGGATATTTTAACAAAAATAGGACATGAAATAAAATGAAGATATTATGAGTCACCAATAAGTTGCAATATAGTTACTACAGAAATAGATGTACCTTCCAATACCATATTTATTTTTACACTAAAATCGCTATGAGCAGCATTGAAACAATAGTGACATTTTGCACTTAAGAACTTAATTCAGACTTTACTTTTGCCGCAATTTTATTTTCACATAGTTTTTTTCAAAAGTGAGCAATTCAAGTTCAGTATTTTGAGCAATATGAATTCTTAGGCATAGAGACTTGAAAACACACTAGCTAAAGCAATACTGAAATATAGGAGGTGACTTCAAGTTTGTGTGATTTGGACTGGACAGGGTTGATTTTTGACAGTAGCTGGGAGCGGGGCACACCTGAGGGTGCATGACTAGGACTAAGATATCATTCTATACCACTTCACATCATTGCTAGGGTCAGGCGGAAGGGGCTCTCTGGCTGTGGAGAAGAAGGGCAGGGCTCCCAGTAGGAAAAACATGTCAGGCAAGTGAGAGGCTGTCCACCATTGTTCACTACCTCAGGGTCTGTGGTGACTGTTTTTGCGCGTGAGTGATCCTCTCTTTTGTATACTTTTAAAATTAATATTGTTGCTGTGACTGTTTGTTTTCTCACCTCATTGCTGTTTCCATTAAATTGTTCTTATCTTAACCTGTGATCTTCATCTTTTATGCCTCCAATTCCCAACTCCGCCCTGCCTCAGAAAGAAAGGGGAGGGGAGTGCAGGAGGCAAGAAAGTGGTGTGTGGTTTGGGAGGGTCTCAGTGGGGGCAGTGAATTGGAGAATACCATTCGTAAACTCCGACAGTTCTTATAAATAAGAACTTAGTGAAAGCAGAGCCAGTTATGGAGGGGTGCCACTTTGTGGTTAACCACTTTGTACTCTGAGTGGTAGGATATGAACGTTCATTAACCAGATGAATTTGGGGACCTCCAAGATGCTGCCACAGAAGACTACTGCGACCACTGCAATTAACCACACCTATGCTGTGCTGCAGAGACTTACCTGCAAACCCCATCCACAAAAAGCCGAAAAAAACTCCAGCTATCTTTTGCTTTTTCCACTTTTGTGAAATTGAAGAACTGCCCTTCAATCTTGCTGTTGAACATTTTATAAGAAGCAGCTCCACACTTAAAGGCAGTTTCAGGAAAAGCGTTGTATTTGAGATTGTAAATTCAGTCATATAACTGACACTATTTTATAAGGAAGGTATATCCTCTGTTTCATTTTTCTGTCTGTGCTGCAAAACTCATTAGAGTCAAAAGGTAAATCCTTTCGGTCTACAGAGCAGCTCCCTACTCAAAGTTAGAAGCAGATGATATGTGTTCTTCAAGAGGCATTATTTCACAGCTAATTGTTTCCACAACCTTTGTCGAAAAGGAAATGTTTTCCATTAGGGAACATTGAAAACTTTAGCAGACTTAGGATCTACTGGAGGGTTAAGAGCTGTTTTCTCACTCATTCATGTTGATTATGCCAGTGTATGATGCTTAGAGACCCAGCCAATATGTCTCGGGTTGTCTTCTTCATTCAGATTGCTGTGGCAGCATTAGTGTATTGTCCTAAATATCCCCAGATCAGTCTGTTACAAGTGGTGAAATATCCTAATTTTACCTTGGTGATAGAAAACCTAGTCAGAGAGTGTCTTTGTATGGGAGTAGATGAGGAGAGATAAGACAGCAAAGCATTAAGTTCACTGAGAGATTTGGAGGTACCTGATTCAGTCTGACAAATTGCCATATACCTGGTTGAAGCGGATACCAAAAGCTGTGGATGGCTCTACTTTATCTGTTGCAGAGCTGCTGTCCTTCTGAGTTTCTTAAAACAGCAGTCAAAATGGTTTAGTTTTGTCTTCATCCTTGGGTACAGAATCCTTAGCAAGTGTTCAAAGGAGCCCAGAATATTTAGAAATGAGTTAACATTCTTAAATGAAGACCTTTCACTTACCAATAGTTTTAAAAGCTACATCTTTCCCCAACAATTTAAACTCATGTGTTTATTCATACACCATCACTGTATATGGTAGTAACACAAAGAATACATATATTTTAATATATAGGAATTACATTAGCAGACAAAAACATCATATCATATCATAGCACAGGATATCATATCCCCAAACATACCCAGCAAGTATACACTTGGCATAACACTAACCTTACATTTTGACACAGGAGTAGTGAAAAATCAAGGTAAATGGGGAAACGGGAGTTGGATGTTATAAAATTTGATACAACACCACTTCTTTCAGCAAAAGTAAAGTAATATTTTTAAGGCAGTTGTAACAAATGACACCAAAAAGTCATATGGATAATCTTGACTAATTTTGAATACCTTAAAGCACATATGGCTCAGACAGGCCTCATAATAAAGCGATTGAATGGTTTGCATAGTACTAATTTTTCAATATTTGTCTCTTTTTCTCCTTGCCTTTGAATAATTCTCCTTGGAGTGCAGTAAGTTCATCGTAAATATTAGAAAAAATAACAGAAATAAAACCTTTTTCTCCATTAGAGTACCTTAGTTTCGTGTCCAGAGGAAGATTAAAATTCTGGGAAACATGTAACTGTAGACCTTAGTTCTGCAAGCTTTGTATTTGAAGTGGAACAGTTTCCATTCCAAAGAATTTTGATGGATTAGAACCACTCATGTGCATGCCATTGAAATACCACTGACAAATGCTGGAAATGAATGGAATGTGTTTTCGCAATGTCTGTGATATTACCAACGAACAACTGAGTGGGATTTTTTAGAGCTTACAGTTCTGACGTCAAAAACTTCCGGAAAAAACAAGACATGTCCCTGGCAGTTGAAGTTTTTTTAAAAAGTAAGAAAAACAGACATGGAACTCTCCAGGCTTTGATGTATTTTTCTATAATAATCATTAAAAGGTGAATTTATCAAAATATTTTTGTAATGCAAGACCATTGGCAATACATATCTAAACTCTGAAAAAGCTGAAATCCCAATTCCATTTAATTTGGAAGTGCAAAGATTCAAGAGGAAATTCTGCTAGCACATTTATGCATGACTGACAGGAAGCAGTGATATAATTGGGGACAGGCTGGAAAGACACCTTTTTGAAGAGTTCCTGAAAAATAATCCTGAAATGATATAGAGTTCCTAAAGTCTACTAATCAAAAGGTTCTTCATTTCAAGTGTAAAAAGCAAAGCAAAATATACTGACTATTCACTGAAGATTACAGAAAAAGATATTATCTATCATAAGCACAATGTAAAAATTAAACAGGAGCTTTCTCTAACAAAATCTCTTGGAAATGGAATATGGAAAGTTTTGGCTTTAAACTAAAAATCACTTATCAGGAATACTAAGCAAGTTTTGTTTCCAGATGATCACAGTAAGTGCCTCATTATTCAAATCACAGGCCTTAGGTTCTCACGTAAGTTTGGTAATTTTTGTGCTTGGTTGGTTGGTTGCGGTTTTTTTAAGTAACAGCCTCAGGCCAGCTGAGATGTAAATTCATGTGAATTCTAGAACATCAATGTGTTGGCAAGAGATTAATGCAGAAAGGATCAGTTTGTTCTCGAAACACCATTAAACTAATTATTTCAGAGAATATTCATGTAGTCACTAATAGAAAGGTGAGAATAACTATTTTCTAGTTGTCATGTGTTTAAGAGGGAAATCCGTCTAAGTGGATGGCAGCCACATAAAAGCCCTTTGACAGTGAAGCTATACCAAGAAATACCAAAACACCACTATGCGTAAAAATGAGACCTTTGTGATTATAAAGGCATTTAAGAGACACTTAAAATGCACTGACCTTTTCCTAATTTTACACAGAAAAATTCATATTTCTGTTCTACATTGTTTGGTAATGTAGGCTCCTGAGTGAGTGATTTGCTCTGTTATTTTTGTCACATTTGGTTTTGTCACATGCAAGAAAGCTGGCAGGGCTGAACTGGATGACTCTGCTAAAAGCTTGTTTATATACCCTTAAGGAAACATCTGCTGCAAGAGATGGCCAATTGCTGTTATTAACTGCCAAGTGTAAACTTTAAACTGCACCAGGCTGACTGTCCTGGCACCCCTGCTGTAATCAGATGGCCTTGGAGATCTTCCATAGCCTTACCTACTTAAAAATTGGCAAAAAACCTTCATGGCCATTTCAAGCCAGGATGTCCATTGAATTGCTATCAGCCAGGGTCAGGAGGAGATTTCTGGATTCCAGGAGGAATCAAGCTTCCAAGTTATGCTGTAATAACCAGTTTTTGAAAGCACCTTCATCCCAGACTAGCTGGGATGTAGGCAAATGCTCGCCAGAATCCAGACCTCTGCACAAGTAGGCGTGGCAGAACTCACTTTCATTACATGTCACATAAGGTGCAAACTAAGACTTTTTAACCTGTTATGCTTCCTGGCAAGCTGTGACTTCACTCCTTGTTCAGCTTCAGAGTGCGTGTCACCATTCATGGCCGTAAGTCAGTTCCCAACCTGCTATGCTCCCTTATGTACCAATGTTATGTTCCTTACCCTTATGAGGATTCAGTACCATAGCTGGTTTACAACACACAGCACTGGCTGTACAGAGACCATGTTAGTTTTTTGACTGCCAGCCAAGGAAGGCTGCACTGAAGGCAGATGTCTGTAAATGCATGTGTAATTCTGAAAATAGTCTTTAATCAGGGGTTTGGGGAAGTTTGGCATCTTGTATTTAGGCAGGGTACGTTATTGATGTTATTCTTTTTGTATCAATGGAATTACTAAAGCAATTATAAAAGCTCAATATATCTTCATAAGAGTCTGTTCTTCTCACTATTGACCAAAAGGGTTGCCTCAGTCCATGAGGAACGAGGATTACTGACGTTATCCAGTCAGCCTTTTAATTTCTGACAGATAAATTTTATCTTTCAGCAATTTGAAGCAATTAATTTCCTCCACTTGAACACTTACAATCAAGTGTATATATGTTACTATTATAAAGTATTTGACAATAATATTTAAGTGAAAGCTATATATCCTGGTTTTTTAAACAAATCTATGCCATCCTTACATAGCACCAATGTGCCATATAGAGCCACAGAATCTTAGGAAATCAGAAAATATTACATCAGCAAGAGCTGATTTAAATTCTCATGGATTTAAGCTTTTACTTTTGCTTACCACTGTGACTCTTTTCGGAAGCCTTTTTAATGATTTTTCACGAAGTTGAGAAGAATACAGATAAATCTTTCGTTTATCGTCCGCACCGTGCAGAGTTTGTTATAGATAGATAAATTCTTCATGTTCTCTACTTAGAGAAATGTGATAGAATTTAAACAGTTCGGAAATCCAATAAACATGGTTTCTTTCAGTACCGAAGATCCCAAATCATCCCTTAAGTTTCAGTATCTTATCTGATTTTTCTTTTTCCTTTGAATTTTTAATCTGGAAGATGAAAGTCAAGCACTAGGGTAATTTCTGTGGCCTAAGAGTAAAGCAGCTAATCATTTAATCTGTTCAGAGCTGTTTTAACTCTTGCCATTAGAATTTTTGACAAATATTTTCTGGTCTCTCTAAGAATGTTTGTGTTTCAGTTTGAACTACAAAAATGCAGGAGTACTTGAAAAAATACCAGCCAAAGCATAGATTTAGTGATTGTGAAGTCACTTGCATACTTTAAAACCTGAAGGAATCCAGAATGGATTATATTGCTTTAAGGCCTTGAGCTGCACCTCCTACAAGGAATTTTTCCATGGGGGTTCCTGGCACCATCACAGCCATCAGAGTGAAGAATATTCAACAATAGCCATCTCACAAACTGCTGTTTGTGGGGGTCTGGCCTAGTCTGTGGGATAACTTTTTATTGAAGTGAAAAACAAAGGGCTGCCAGAAGTAGAAGACTTCTCTTATCTGCCTTGCTCTCATCCCAAATCATTTTACACTGCAGTTAAACCCTAATTCTGAGGGCTTGTAAATGCCTTAAGAATTCCTCTGCCTTCCTTTCTGTCTTAGCCTCTAGCTTTATGCTTTATATTTAGGTAGAAGGGTAAACAATTTCATCCATTTACCCTGCTTAATATGTCGGCTTTCATATACACAGTGACTTTTAGACAATATAAATGTGGCTATTTAGCTTGTTTGTTGCTAAAGTAAAGTCACATATATGTTTTTAAATATTTTTTTAAGGGGGGGGATGTTGACAGATGTAGGAAAAACAATGCTAGGAGTTGTTTCTGTAGCGCTGCTGTAAATGAATATGTTTATCCTGAACTGAAAAAATAAACTGACCAGGTAAAATGAATGGAATTTTTGCCAGAATGAACTTTAGTATTATTGTCCTAAGTGAACCCCCTCCTGCTCCATAAACTACGGGTCTTAATCCAACACATCAGTAATTGTCAAACAATTTTATATGCTTTTTCCATTTCTTTTGGAACAACTGTTCTCTGCTTTGGATCTAGCTAGAGCAATTTGTTATTATTTATTACAGAGCAATCGTCTGATCTGTCCTGTGTGTCCACTCGTGAGCTGCTCTTGCTTCTTTTCCAGCATTGATTTAGACAAAGAAAGGATGAGGGCAGAGGTGGATATGGGCATGACAACAGCCACAATCCAGTGCCATTTAGATGGCGTGAT
Source organism: Cnemophilus loriae (assembly GCA_013397755.1). Classification (NCBI taxonomy): domain Eukaryota; kingdom Metazoa; phylum Chordata; class Aves; order Passeriformes; family Corvidae; genus Cnemophilus; species Cnemophilus loriae. Next base: position 519,448 of record VZTF01008315.1, read on the forward strand.
CCTAGTGACTCAGAGCCTGTGGCGTCCCAGGTGAAGCTGTCCTGCTGCAGGTCCCAGGGCTGCGTGAGAGCAAGAGGTGGAAAGACACCTCCAAGGTGCAGTATGGCTTCTCCTTCCTGCACTTGCACAGGATGCACTTTGGAGACAGACAGAACAGTGACTCATTACTGCTTTTTTTTTGCTTTTCTGATGTCAGTACTTCAGGTGAGACTCAGAATTAGATGTAGTTGCAGGATGAAGACCAGAAATTGCAAAAGCCTGTTTCTGGTCAATCAATGGCATTTGTTGTTTGAAATGCCGTGCAGGTATGTGGAAAGAGAAAAGACTCATGGACAATGTGAGCAATGATAATGCAGTGACAGCCATCTGCTCTGTATCTCATTAATATCTCACCAAGGCTATTCAAATAATTATAAAAGTAAAGTGGGTGAGAACTAGATCAGACAGCATAAAGAATGGTTTGCATGAGCTGAGAGTTCAAATCTGTATCAAAATGTTCTTTTACTCTGAACAAACCCTAAAGTTTCATAAAATAAAGGATTCAATGGTAAAAGGTGAGGCAACCAAGCATCCGCAAGGAGAATCAATCAAAACCTGTAGTATCTCCTTCCTTGCATTAAACAGAAATATTTAAAACAAGCATATTCCCAGCTACTAGTTTACACCTTCACAGCTGATAAAATGTGACATAATCCCCTCTTCAATAAAGCAACTGAAAAGTGGAAAGTTAAAAAAGACTGTGAAATAAAGCACACTTTGAGGATTTACAATATAAACACTAGCCGCTGTTAGAACTACAAAGCAATTAAAACTGCTCTCTGAGATGACTTTCTTCCTCCTCTAAGTTCTCTTTCTTTATTTTACACTCAGTTAACTTCCTGTATCTGTTAACTGAGGGCACCCACAGTGCAATTACTTTATTTCTGTCCGGTATAGAAAGTTGCATATGCTTCAAGGTTATATTTGCTCCATTTTGCCCAATATCATAGACTATATTTTTTATATTTTTCTTTTTCCTATTCGGTCCATACTGGTGTTTTGGTAGAGGAGAAGCATCTGCTTCCCTTGTGCCCTCATCTCACTTGATCCACAGTCTCTGAAGGAGCAGAACAGACTGATGTAAAGTTATGACAGCAAGAAATGTGGCCTCTTGGTATTTACGCTTTAGAAACTGCTATGTACTGCAGTTTCTGGTACCTCACTTGAGCATTGATCTGTTAACAAACTGTGTTTGGAGAACAATCGATAGAGTTTCATATTAAGAAGTAGATAAAATGCGTGTCCAATTTGTACAAATAAGGCTTTTCAAAATGCTTGTAACCGGACACCCTCTTGCAGTGTGGGTAAAAATATTAGAAGTTACTATAATTTGCAAACCTTCTTTGTATCTAAACATAATCTCTAGAGCACCCAGAGCAACTGAATAGTCAACAGCTCTGAAAATTAGGCTATGTAGATTTTAGATTGATACCTAACCATGGAGCTGCAAGTATCCCATACACGTGTTCCTGAAAATTTTGAATCTTTTGCATTTAAACTTTGCAACATCTGTTTTAATTTAGTATTTTAATATTGTTATGAAATTTTTTCCATGGTTACACCTTATCTATTCAGCCTATGTCCTTATTTCATCTAGTATGTCAATTAAGCAAGAGGAAATGGCCTGAAGATTTTATAAAGTAATAAACTGACATAAACTGCTCTAAACTAATATATGTTGCTCTAAGTAATTTTTTCTCATGCTTCAGCACTGAAAGTATGCAACTTCAATTGACATTAGGTTTTCACAAGCTCCCTAAATCCAACACAGATGGTAGCTCTTGGAAAAATAGAATCTCTTTATTCTTCCTGAACAGGTCTTAGATTTTTGAGATATAACATAAGCTAACAGGAAAAAATATAGTTGGTAGCTGAGTCTAAACAAAGACATGGTACCTTCTACTCCTCTGGAAAATGTATTACGGGCAGGAACCATGGAAGTTTCTTCATCCTGTTAAATTCAGTGATATGATACATGCTAAAAGAATCTTTAGCTAATATAGCTAAAAGTGATACAAACTGAGCCAAGATATTTATACCTATAAGACATAGTGTTGAATTCCTGAGCTCACCTCTGAAATAAATGATATTGCTTTCAGAGAGTAATTCTCTTTGTGCTTGTTACATGATCATCAAACAAGCTTAATACTTGTCTTCAGTGTGTCTGAAATTACCTGCTATAATGCCCAGAAATTGCACTTTAACGATACCCAAATTAAAAATTAATCCTCTCTCTCCTGTCCTTTTCTTCTGCTTCATTCCCTGACAAGGGACAAGGAAACATTATAGTAGAAAGCAGTGCCAGAACTTTCAAGATCAAGGGATAATCTCAATGGGGAGGTTAAATGGTAAAAGGTTTGCCAATGATTTAGAACGTCCCAGATGAAAAGCAATTTTTATAAAGTGAGATACACACTGGTGCAGGTTCAAGGATAATACATGAGTGTTTTCATAGTCATTGGCTTTATGTTCTTAATTTCATTTTCAAGACGGATTGTACCCTGGGCTGAAACGCAGAGTGCTTTTGAGTTCAGATGCCTTCACTTTGTGATTCTGTACTCATTCAGTATGGGTGTATGGTAAAAAGCCAAAACTGAGTCCTTTCTCTGAAGGCCAGACGTAACCTGGCCTGCTGTGGTCTTCCAGATGAAATATAACCTGTTATAGACACTCAGGTTTGAATGTAACTCGTTTGGCTTTGAGCAAATTCTCAGCATGAATTTCTGCTTTGTGTTTTCTCAGAAGGAAGCAGTTCAGCTGGAGACGTTACCTGTCTTTGCCTTTCCTTAGTGTTTGAGAGAGCAAAGATCATAATTTTCAGAAAGCGAGATGAACTATCTTTACCTTCATTACCTCAAATTAAGATCTGAGAAAAGCTTGAAGACTTTCTATAAATTCCTTTTTTAAGATCAAAAGGCAAAGATTAAGGGTAGAGAGGGGAGAAGCAATTTAAATGTACTGCTTGTAGTTTGGGTATCCCTTTCAGTAAAATATCTTTGCTAATGTCTGTTTGTGGAGCTTCACACAAGTTTGATTGCTTGAACTTTAAGCAATCAAATTCATTATTTTTGCTGGCATTGCCTTGAAATATGACCAGAGACAGGACTCAAGGAAACAGCACGAAGCTAAGTCAAGGGAGGTTTAGGCTGGACAGCAGAAGAAGGTTTTTCAGCCAGAGGGTGGTTGGGCACTGGAACAGGCTCCTCAGGGAGATGGTCACAGGACCAGCCTGACAGAGTTCAAGAAGTGTTTGGAAAATGCTCTTGGGCACATGGTGTGATTCTTGGGGATGGCGCTGTGCAGGGCCGTGAGTTGGACTCAGTGATCAAACTCAGCATATTCTGTGATTCTATGAAATGCTATTTATTATCTCCAAATTTAATTTTAACTCACTTCCTCACTATTCATACCCTTAGCATGTTTTCAGAATATAAGCAATTCCTTAGAATAACTTTATTTAATAAATGAAGTTGCTATTTTATTTAGAAAGGTCTGCATGCAGGTTCCCTTCTTCCTCCAGCCTTTTTGGACTTGTTCATGCACCTCTGAGACATGGGGCTTATCTCAGCCTAAGGAAAAGTATTTTTCTCCAAATGTCTCCTGAACATTTTGACAGCGTATCACTGACACTCTTGGAAAAGAGGGAGCACCTGAAGGGTAAGAATTCTCAGAATTCGGTAGGAAAACTTTCCCCTTCCTTCACCACCCACACTTGCACTGCTCCCAGTGTCTGCAGGGATTAAATAGTCAGAGGTTATCCAGAATCCCTTCCAGCAGCATGAAGCCACAGGGGAAACTCCATCCTGTTTTAAGGGAAAAGGGAGTGATAATCTCCAAAGTCAGTTATCGCTTCAGGAGACACTTCAGAAATTCACGGCTGTTGCATTTCTTATGAAAACCCTGGAATGCAGATGTAATGGCTAACGGATTAGTGAACCCCTGTGCATCTGGTAATCCAATGCTGGGGTTAGCCCTTCTGGATTGCAGGGAGCACAACTGTGTAGCAAGAAATTGCTCTGAATTTCCTCTCTGCTCACAATATGATTTATCCAAAACCTGCTGAAGTCAAAAAGATGTGTGCAGAGAAAGGATGCTGTGGCCTTTCCTCTTTCAGGTTACTTAACAGAATGATTTCATTTTAAGACATCACAGATCAATAGATTACCTGAACCTCACAGAATAATGTCAATCTCTCATTTTACTGGGACGCTAAAACAGGAAGAGATTGCAAAACCCTAAAGAACATGAAGAGAACACCACATAGCAGCCTGGAAGCTTTAAAAACATTTTTCTGAAAGTTTTTTAATGCCTTATTTAATAATAGATCACCCGCTTCTGAAGAAGAGCTGTAATAGTATTTTCTAAGCTCCATGTAGGAGTGTATCCCAGGATGCAAAGACACTAGGGATCCTCTTGTGTGGAACAATGAGACAAGAAATTTAGCAGCCATGGTTCCTTTACTCTAGACACAGAATAAATAATCTCTATCATCCAGTGCTGTACATTTTCTTCTATTCCTAATCTGGCATGTCCTACTGTATGAAAATTATGTTATGCCAAAAAATTGAGGTGACAGGGAATTCAGCTGAAGAATAATGAAAAAATAGCAACTTAGGTCTAGTATGAATTGCTGGAAAAGAAATATTTACATATGCACATAAATATGAGTAATTTTAGATACATATGAATATGCAAATATAAACTCCTACCCTGTATAAATAGGTTTGTAATTCACTGAAGCCTTATATTTTGAGAGCATTGGGGATTTACAAGTTATTATTAGGATGCAGTGAATGATTTCTCAGCCACAGGTGTTTTAGGTCTGCTCTAAGGGAAGACCCAACTTCATGGGCTCAAATTTAAACAGATATGCCTACAGAGAGCTCCTTACAGTCACTCGTATAATACAGGCTTTCCATGAGCTAGATTATGATGTGTTATATTTTTTTGTGCTGTGATCAATGCAAGGTTGATAGAATGAAAGGAGATAGCTAAACATCTGTTACACATTTGCATTTTGGGTGTGAGCATGAAAATAAACCTTCATTTTTCATATTTCACCCTGTGTACTGGGCACCCAATTATCAATATATTATAGTCTTCTTTATCTTAAAAGTGTAACTCTGCTATTTCTTCATATTCCAGGTCTGATTGGAATTTCATGCTGCTCTAAATTAGGTGTTGCCCCTTAAAATGAAGAATCTAGATCCTGATCTCATTGTGTGTAATCTGAAGGAAGTTTTGCAGATCAACAGAGCAACTTTGAATTTTCATAAGTTAACTGTAACCAGACCCAGGTGCAACTGCCTGTGTACAAAAAGCTGATATAAATGACATCACAGTCAAGTCTGTGTTATTTGTTCTTTCTCGGGAACATAATTTATGTTTGCTTTTAAATATCGTCAGAAATCTTTTAATAACAGTCAGTTATGTTGAGCAATTAGCTGAAGGCTGACAGAATAATCATTGCTTGAAGCACTCCTCAGCTGATATTTACGATTAATTATTTCTTTTTTTTTCCCTTCAGAGTCCTCTTACATCCTGTTTCCATGGAGAAATTCTGATATGTGCTAGAGTAGGCATCGACAACAATAATTAGAGCCCTGAAGACAACCCTTCCATTTTGAGAGAAAGACAAATGAAAAATTAGGTGGCCATTGATGAAAAAAACCATAAAATCACAGAACAATGCAGTTGTAAAAGACGTCAAGAGAATATCTGGTCCACATTTTCATGGGAAAGGGAAACTAGATGAGACTATCTAGCATCCTCCCCGGTTGCATCATGAAAATCTACAGTGATGGGGATTCTACTGCTTCCTGGTGAGGTTGTTCCAATGAAGAATTGTTCTCACTGTAAAAAATGTCTTTCTTACATCAAGAAAATATCTTCTGGTGCAACTAGTACCTGTTGCCCCTTGTCTTCACCATGTGACTCCTTGTCATGCAAAATCATCTGTATTCTTTGTAGCCATCTTCTAAGTACTGGAATACTGTGATGATGTCCCTTCTGATCCTTCTCGTCTTCAGGGATAAAAGACCTAGCTCCTTCTGTCTTTCCTTGCAGGACAGGTTCTGCAGCCCTTTGTTCATTTATGTGGCCCTCCTTTAGACCCTCTTGTGTCTTCCTTGAATTGTGAGGACCAGAAGGAGACACGATGCTTCAGGTACTGCCCGACGAGCTCTGTTCAGAGTGCGGTGATCCCATCTGTTTCTCTGCCAACAATGTTCCTGCAGCTGCAGCTCAGGATCTGATTTGCCTTTGTAGCTGCAGTGTCACACCAGTGACTCACGTTCAAGTGACTGTCCCCTGAACTTCCGTGTCCCTTTCAGCAAGGCTGCTTCCCAGACACACAGGTCACAGCCTGTGCTGGGCCCTTTGGTTATGTCATCCCAGGGGCAAGACTGTGCACTTGTCTCTACTGCACCTTGCACTGTTCTTGCCAGCCCCACTCTTTCAGCCTGTCCAGGTCTCTTTGTAAGATGGCATTGTCCAGAACATCTGTAAAGATGTGGAGCATCGATTCCTGAGGAATCTCCCTTGTGACAGGCTGCCAGCCTGAGTGAAAACCATTGATTACTCCTCCCTAAGTGTGCCCTGCTAACCAATTTCTTATCCATTTCACAGACTACTCACCCAGTCTTGCCAGTTTGTCCAGGAGAAGGGTGTGGGAAAATCTCTGTTCTTAATTCAGTTTCTACTCTAGCAGCTGAAAGAACTATGAGTAGAGAGTGGAAATCTTGATTGTTGTATGAACTGTGTTCACTCCCAGTTGCCATGTCCAGTGCATCATCCTAATACCTGCATAATCATATTTTCCTCTGTATGAGAAAATAATTCTCTTCAGTTTTAAATCAGAGTTCCTACCCCGATATTTTCAGAATTATGCAAAACCAAAGTCAACTTTATTGGAGAGAGGAGATTGTGTTTGCTATAAAAGTCTTCACTGCAGCTGTTTTGGTATGGTCTCTCTGAGAAGGGTTCTTTAGTTTTTATTTGTAGGACTGTACCCATTCTGTCCAGATTTGAGGTCGCTGGATAGTGGTGGGTACTTCCAGCAGGCAGCGGATGTACTGTGTTTTGTCATCCCTCCTTGGAATAATTTGCTGCTGCCAGAGAACTTTGTACATTTCAATGTACAAAAAAGCAAAGTTATTAACTGATATTATATATTTAAAAACAGCTTTGAAAGTTGATAGTAGTAATTTTAATTTAGAGGAAGAAAACTGAACATTAACAAGCTTACTAAAAACTTCTTACTTTTAAGATGAATGTCCATATTAAACAAAAAAAACCAAACTAACCAACAAACCAACCAATCAAGCAAAAAAAGCCAAGTGAATTTATGCAAAAATATGTCTTTTTGTAAACTATGAAGCATTTGTTTACTCAACTATATCTAGCTATAAAGTGATTACTTTCTTTATCCCTTCATTAATAGAATGAATTTAAGCTATTTTCAGCTTTCACAGGGGAATTATTCTAGATAATTAAAATGAATGCTTTCCATTATCTTATCACTCTGCAGTTGCTGACAGTCTTAACGAAATGTATCAAGCTGATGAATGTACAACATCCTCTTTGAATGGATAAGGCAATGCTGTTCAATTCTCAGCCATCTTCCCCTTAATTCCCTGGAATGCCATTATTTGTCTTCTAAAATTAACTGTCTGAACAAATGTATATGACTTTCCAGAAAACTACTATTTTCTGAATTTCCAAGATAGATATTTTAAATATATATTTAAAATATTATTAACATATCATATATTAAAATATTATAAAAATATATATTTATATATTAATATAATATGAGTTAATCTGAGTAACAGCAAGTTACGTGACATAAATCACATGACGGAGATTGGGTTTTGTGAGAACCAAGAAGGTGGCAAGAACAAAATCTTTGTTTGCATTTGTACAGTTTTCTAAATCTCTGTATTTTTGGTAAGTGATTGACTACCTGTGCCATGACTAACAGAAATGGCATTCATTAGCGTGCATTTACCTAGTCATGTTCAGACTGACAGATCTCAAAGATACGTGAAGACAGCAGGATAAAATAACATCTTTTGTCTCATGGAAATTATTTGTATTTCTTCAAATTATAGGAACCTCTAAATGTTAACTACAGCAACAGGTTATAAAGGAAGGCAGAAGCTGTATTTCAGTCTGTGTGTCTGATTCATGGAGTTTAGCAAAATATCACTTGGGATTTTGTATTACATGAGACCAAACCCTAGAATGTTACTTTAAAACTTCTCTCATAATTTAAAAAGGCATGGGTAGGACTTGCTTTTATGTCACTTGAAGAAGGAAAGGATAATCTCTTTTCTGCTATCAAAAAGAAAAGAAGTGAAAAAAACTTAGTGTTTAAGAGCTATTCAGACTAATTTACAAAGTCAACACTAATGAAGTGTAAGGCCTGTATATTAAATGTAAATAACCTCCTACCTAACCAGAAAATATGTTGTGCTGGACCACAATCCATAAAATTTTTGAGTGAATTAAGCAAAGGACTTGACCATGTGAAGAGCTCACTTTTAAAATGCAGTATTTTGCTCAAATTCCCAGAAGATTTATTGGCTATCAGCAATATAGTTAAACAAACATAACAATTACAACAGTGTTATCAGGTCACATCTGCATTTTATGAGATGGTGAAGCACACACAGTTGGACCTACTGTCCTAAAAAACTCACAACCTCCTCTAGCAATGTCAGAAATATTTTCAATTGCCATTAATCAATTCACTGAAAAATGCAGTATGTTTTTCTTGTCTAAATACTGGCTCTATTATTTTTTTACTTTTGCCATCACTTATTTTTTGGATTTAAAACTGTTGATTTACACTGGAAAGGATGTAGTCTTTTTATAAAAGTAAATTATTTTCAGTGAACAAAGGACTGACAGTTGTAGACACACTATCTGCTGCCCAGGACAGTGACAGGCAAGAGGTTTCATACTTTATTTCCTTTGTGTTCCCAGGCAGGAAGGTTTAAAAAAAATTATATCGTAATAAATTGAATTAATTTTGCTTTTCTCCAGCATTCTTTGTTTTCTAAAGGAGTTGAGCTATTTTTGTCCAAATTTTATCTACAGAAAAAAAATATTCCTTGAAAATTTCAGGCAGATCATGTATGTCTGAATAACAAAACACATCCTTTAATTCTGGATTCCAGTGGATTTGTGTCTTACAGAGACTTGACTTTTTTATGAAGATTCAGGTTACAACTGCTGCTTTTCTAAAGATATGGAATGTGTAATGTGGATTTTTGGGCGTCTAGTAATATTCGAGTTTATGTTAACCTCTTTTCCTCATTTGAGATGATACCAAGTTCAATATACTGAGCTAAAAAGTCACTTACTGAGCCAAACCAAAAAGCCACTTGTTTTCCCAGAACTTAAAAGAACAGTGATTCCTTCCTTTGACTGAAACTACCAACTACATTTGTTCAAATATGATGGTTTATGGGAAAGACTTGGCAGACTGCTGATCGTTCTGATACTGAGATCAGCAGGGCATAGCTGTTTGACCTTTGTCTTCAAGAAAATTGGGAAAAAGAATGGAAACCAATGTTTGGTCTAAAATGCAGCTGGTGGTACTGCTTCTGTGGTGGCTAGACTCTCAGAGTCTTTTATGGTGAGTATAAGAGGGGCAGGTCCATTAACTTAATGAATTTACCTGTGTCTAATTCTACAATAAATGAAAAACAAAATCTAGACCTTAAGGTAGACCACAGTACTTATCCCTTATGAGGAAAATAATATATTGAGTACAAGTGTGGAAATAGAATCCCTCTGGGAATTTTTATAGATTCTGTATCAATTCAAAGTTTTCTAACTTGGCAAAGTTGTGGATGATGATGTATTGAAAATACAACATGAGAATATTACTTGGATTTCAGTCATGTAAAGGAGAAAGTACCCCCACAAAAAGACGCAGTCTTTTGAACATCACTAAACTGCTGTGAAAGGCTTGAATGTGAAAGTAACCAAGATGTTTTAATCATTCCTTAGGGGGAAAACCTTATAATAATGGGACTCTCTGTGGATTACTGCCATTAAAGGCAATAAACCAAATTTAACCCTGCAGTACAATTGGCTTACAGGTACTGAAAAATTAATATTTTGTAGTTAGAACTGCACAAGAAAGTTTTGGCAGAACAATTTGCTGATGAATTTAAATTATCTGTAAAAAAGATATTTTTTGCTGCTTTCGAGGAGGTTTCAGGGAATATATTCTGGAGGAACACTACAAATTGCTTCGTCATTTTTGGAGAAAAATATTTGGGTTTTTGGTTTTGGTTTTTTTTCTTTTTTTTTTTAAGCTTCTTCTCTTGTAAGCAACGATAAGTTCCACATAAAGAATTTCCCTAGCTGCTCACTTGCGAGGCTGTTTCTTTCAAGTCTCACTGTATTGGATGTTTTTTTAAAACTTGCCTTTTACAGTGTATCTGTTTGACTTTTACCTTGAATTTTTTAGCACACTAGCTGGATGATTTAGTCCACTTGTTTCACATCCCAGATGCAGAGGCTTTGACACTCAGATAACTTGGTGACAGAAACAGAGCCTCTAAACCATTCTCACCTTGGACATGACTTTTCTTGACTAACCATTCAGCTCTTCACGGAGATATAAAGGCGAAGGCAAACAAATACACAGGCTTACTCATTTTACAAGAAACTATTTGAAGAAATAATAACATTTAGAACAGGGTAATGTAAAGTTATTCTTGCTGGCTGTCTTCACAATACCTGTGTAAAAGCTACGCTCCCCTCACTTGAATACAATTTTTATTGCAAGTCATGGTTGTTTTTTCCTGTACTTGCTTTCCTTCTACACTTCCTATGAAAAAGGAAGTCCTCCTCTCTTGGCTCTGCCTAAATTGTTTCTTTGAATTCCTTTCAACAGTGTGAGTACTTGTGTATTTCGAAAGAAGCATGTGGCATCTTAGTTGACATATTTCTGCCCCAATCTTTATACTGTGCTATTTTTGGGAAGTTGGATAGGTCTCCTTTCCCTTAAGGTATTGTTTCCTTAGAGTGACCCAAATATATACTTTTTTAAGCACAGTTCATCAGTTCTGACTGATGATTGACGTATGCATCAAAAGCTAAAAGGTGAGGTATGAATGCTCTGTGTATAGAAGCTAGTTACAGAAAATCATCATCTTCATAGTGTAACTAATCCAGTCCTTCATCTGGCTTTTGACATGGATTTGACTAATTTCCCCCAGAAGTACCCGTTTCCTGTTGTTGACTGTAAAGGGAGGCTGACTGGTAATATTGTATTTGATGCCTAATTCAGATGCCTAAATTTCACTAAGATGGCTCCTACCGAGTGTGTTTAGACTTCAAGAGAGTGAAATTTTTCTGCAATACTTTATTTTGCAGATATATTCCTTAATTTGCAGAATTTTTCTGTTTCTTGCCCAGCTGAAAGGTTTTTGAAATCCACTAAATCTTTGTGAAGTATTGTTGTCGTGCTCTGCTTACCTTTTTTTCTTGCATAGAGTAGATTATAGGCAGATTGTAGTACTACTGACAGTCACAACTAGATGTGTAAGAATGAAATCAGAATGTTAGTCACATTATTGGGATTACACATACATTACCACCTGCAATTGGTAGTTCACATCCTGAAGAGACTGAGAGGTATTTTGCACTGACTGAAGTGCACTCAACTCAGACTTGAATAGAACTGAGTTCTTTGTAGAAGATAAAAATACCATTAGCTACATTTGTAGGTGGGAAATGCAAGGTAGATAGTCTTTTCTGACTTCTTTTTTGCTTTCCTTTTGTCTCCCTGTCTTTCTGACCTTTTTAGTGGCTGTTCTCCTTTCCACCTCTTTGCCTTTAATAATTTTTGGGCAACTAAGAGCCTTGCAGAGGTTATTCATTTTGTCTGGGAGTACCTGAAATTGACAGATTATGTACTCAAAGTCATCCTTTATGTAAGACTGTGAAATAGAGCCATAGGCACTAAATAGGCAACTAATATCGCACCTAGATATTTTTGTGTGCAAGGAACATGCCCATACAGTTTTTGTATCTCTTTGTTGATAATGCTTTAATGGAAAGGAGATGAAGGTGCATGGCTGTCAAGAACTAAAGGGAGGGTGTATGGAGATTATGACCACGGGTTTCTAGAATTCCCTAATGCTCAAGAACATGGAGACTTTATCCTCTAAATTTCTCTGCTTTATTACAGATTACCACAAATACTACAAAATTTAAAACTAACAAATAAATGGGCACAAAAAAACATAGTAAAAAAAATCACCTATAGCAAGTATACTTATGATTAATAATGATTAATAAAGCAAATGTATGTGTGTATATATATATATATATACATATATATATATATATATACATATATACCCAGCTATTGCAAACTATTATCAGCAATCAATAATATAGTATCAGTCAATAGTATGGTAGCAGTAGTACGATAGCAGCAATCAATCATAGAGCAACAATCACTAACAGCAACTACCAATTAGGTATATATTTTTACAAGTTATTATGAACTTTTCATTATTGAAGCAACTTATCAACAGTGTAATACCAGATATGATAGATTATTTATGTGGATTTATAATATCAATATCAAGGGAATTAGACAGATTTCAGAAGGGGACAGACCATCCCAAAGTGGGGGGCAAACTAATCCCAGAGATGAACCCAACCATCCCAGAAATGAGAGCACAAACCAAACCTACCCCNCCAGCTATTGCAAACTATTATCAGCAATCAATAATATAGTATCAGTCAATAGTATGGTAGCAGTAGTACGATAGCAGCAATCAATCATAGAGCAACAATCACTAACA
>VZTF01008315.1:532337-559954 GCA_013397755.1 Cnemophilus loriae
CATAGAGCAACAATCACTAACAGCAACTACCAATTAGGTATATATTTTTACAAGTTATTATGAACTTTTCATTATTGAAGCAACTTATCAACAGTGTAATACCAGATATGATAGATTATTTATGTGGATTTATAATATCAATATCAAGGGAATTAGACAGATTTCAGAAGGGGACAGACCATCCCAAAGTGGGGGGCAAACTAATCCCAGAGATGAACCCAACCATCCCAGAAATGAGAGCACAAACCAAACCTACCCCAAAAGTGGGTCCAGAGAGGGGGACCAGTGAGATTACAGGCTGTCTCACTTCAAAGGTGGTCTGTGGTACGGAATCTGGAGTGAGCACCCAAGATCTCATAGAAAGTTAATGTGGAGAATTCAACCTGTCTAGAAAAGAAAAATATGAGTGGCAAGGTAAGCTCCCAGGAAGAGAGACTCAGCTTTGAGTAGAAATTAGGCTTGTTTTATATCAGATACATAAAATGGCATACAATATCATTGCTTCTTGCAGCCAATAGATGTTTCAATTTCTCTTTTTCAACTGATATGAGGTTTCTATTCTTTCAGAGAAATTTCTGCTTTTCTTGGACTGTTCTTAGACTCATCATCTCAAATGATGAGGTGTCTTTTCAGTTCCTTGTGTTTGCACTTATTGATAGCATCTCAGGATGTCTCCTCCTTCTAGGTATACCAACAGTATTTCCAAGAGACTAGCTGCCCTTTTCAAGGATGTTACTGGTTCATAGGCCGAGTTCCCAGGTTCACAGCTTCCAGGCTGGCATTTTCTGTCAGTATTTTCCAGTAGACATTTTCTTCTGTTCAGTTTCTTTTTGCCCCCTAACCAGGTTGTCTTTCAGGCAACTCATATCACTGGCACAGCTAAGCAGAAGTCTTGTTGCCAGTCTGATAACAAACCTTACAACTTCTCAGAGTTCTAGTTTTGTTTGTCAGATGTTTCTTAGGTATCATATTAATTCCGACTGCTATCTTAAATATTATTTTAATTTAGTCTCTATTCTGTATCACATGTTTTTCAGCAATGTAACATTTTCAGAGAAAACAACAACAAAAAATTACAGCATTCCAGAACTATAACGTGGAGATTGCTTTAATTAGAAGTTACTTTTGCTCATATGGGAACAGGCTGCAGAAATAGATCAGAGAACACAGAGGATTTTAGGCTAAGTCTAGCATGAATATTTTGGAAGATTATGACAAATTATCTACTTTTTTTGCCACACATAATGTAAATTTGTATAGATTATGTTTTTTGAAGGCTTGAGATTTTCAGGGTAGTAGATGTCCATTCAGCTACTATGTAAAGGTCAGGAGCATACCAATGAACAAAGGAGGCAGGAGATACACTGTGGAGAAATAAGAACTAATCAGTCTCCAGAACTCAACTGCACATAGCAAATGCTAATTCACACAATCACACAACAGTTAAGTTTGGAAGGCACTTCTGGATTTCAAGAATCAGCAAGGATCAGCAAGAGCAGGTTGATCAGAGTCTTGTCTAGTCTGATGTTGAGTAACTTTAAGGATAGAGATAATACAAACTCCATGGGAAATATGTTCCAGTCTTAGACCACACTCACAGCAAAGAAGGTGGGGTTTATGATTAAATGGAATTCCCTCTATTTCCATTCCTTTTGTCCTACTACCATTGAGAAGAGGCTGGCTCCATCTTCTTTGCTTATACCTGTGTGGTATTTAGAGTTATTGATAAGATTCCCCTGAGACATTTCTTCTCCCAAGGCCAAACAGTTCCCACTCTCTCAACCTCTCCTAGTGTGAAAGATGCTGCAGTCTCCTGGTATCCTTTAAGGCTCTTTGGTAGAATTGCTCTAGTATGTCTATCTCTTGTAGGGAGCCCACAACTGGACACATTACTCCAAATGGAAGGGAAACGATGACACCCCTCAAACTGCTGGTGATGCTCCCCCTAAAGCTGGAGATTGTTAGCTTTCTTTTCACAAGGACACATTTTTACCTTATGTTCACTTCGTGGACTCTTAGAGCTACTTGTGTTCTTTAGAATTGTGTAAGTTATTTGGAAAAGCCTTAAAGAGCACTTGGTGGTGCTGACCTGTTGAGAAGATGACCACAGCTGTTTAAACACATCACCGAACTTCCCTGAAAAGGTAGCTGGGAAGAGAACAATTAGAGAACTGCAAGAGACAGGCTCTGAGAATTGTGAGTGCATTAGACATGCACACATATATGCAGTAGTTTCTGACAAATGTGAAATGAAGGGTTAGTGCTGTGCTGTGATATCAGCAGGAGTGCTTATACCTACAGCTGAGAAGGCAACGTTGAGTCAATAAGCAGACGATTGTGTTGTGAGAGTTTTGTGCGTGAATGGAAGCAGTTGAAGCAAGAGAATTCTTGGCTTGTGTCAGTCAGAAAGACAGATGCTCAGAAAGAAAGCCCAGGAGCAGAGCTAGTAGTGCTCATTGTCCAAATAACACCCACTCACATCAGAATGTCTACATCCAAGCCTCCTCTTGTAATGCTTTTCACTGCATCACACTCATGTTTTTCAGACTTTTGCTTTCTGCAATCTGAAAACTGATGAATCACAAAATAACCAAAAAGGTCCTTTCCCACAGAGAGTGAAACAGAGCCTCCCTAGAGATCCTTGTATTGAAAGCAATTGTTCAACATTGTATTTTCCCTAAAGTCCTTGCTCTTTCTGCAGAGCTAGAAGACAATATATGGTTTTTGGAAAAGCTAAAGAAAATAAGGAAGTATATGGGGTTTTTGTTTGCAGCGTTAAATTTTAAAATATCCTACATGCATTATATGTTATTTTAGTATAAAGGCAAAATAATTATTATGTTGTCAGACTTTATGATTACAATGTTCTTATTTTCTTTTTGAGATTACAGATTCTTTTCCTAATCAACTATCCATATACTGATTGACAGGTACTGTGCTAAAGCTAGACAATTTCATTGCTACAATGTTGATTTTTTCTTTAAAGCTGTTGAAATTTCTGTATTCCTTACAAATTTAATGTCAGTAAAAATTAAACAGAGTGTACTACTTTCTTACTTTCAGTGTAGTGTTCTAAAGGCTATAGGTCATTAAAAATACTGCATTATTTATGTGGCCATATAATAAAATCACAATTACTATGCACTTGTGGTATTGGGCTAAATTGAAATGTTGAACATAAAAATCCATTCATTCACTAGAAAGGGTCAATGACTAGTCTTACACTTAACACTGAACATCTTACTGATCTGCATGATTAAACAACTGTTAATTTTCCTACTGCATCTGGTATGGAAGATAAATCTCTTTATTAACTTTCTAAAAATAAGTTTGCATTACAGAAAGCTTGGTACTTTATTAAAAGTGTGCCTGCTTGTGCATCTAATATTTTATCTTCTCAGATTTCATCTCAAGACATTGCATTAATTGGTATGTAACATAAGATATGAAGGGTTCTTAATCTGAAAAATGATGGATCGCATTAGAAATATTGAGGGAATGCGAGAAATTCAGATGGATGAATCAGTGTTACTGGCATATCAGATCTGTGGTTTTGGTGTGTTTTGTGTGTGAGAGAACGGCTACTAGCATGTATAGGACTACATTTCTTCATATACCATTTGGTAGTCCCACTTGAAAAGATTTTTGAGGAAAAAAGGCGTATTTCTAGCTTGGTGTTATCTTGCTGTGGTAGCCAAGGGCCCTAGTCTAAATCAGGGCCCTAAGACGTGAAGCTGTAGGAAAAGAATTGTCCCATCTGTGAAGTGGTGCAGTCCAAAGGAACTGAAAAAGACATAACTGAAATGTGAGATGGAGATGGAAAAAGCAAAAAAGCACAGAGGGACAGAGTCAATTTATGAGAAAGGTAACGCTTTGCACTGGTTTAGAACTTGGGTATTTCATTGACTTTCAGAACAGATTTATGCAAGTGAAAAGATTTATGCCAAGTTCATTGTCTTCCAAGAGTGTCATGTAAGTCTTAAGACTGCTGTCGTCATTTGATTCCTGCATAGGATTTTTGGTTTGGTGTTGTTTTGTGGTTTGGAATTTTTTTCCTACAGAAAATAGAAAGGCTCACAGAATCCAATAAGAGATTAAATTTCAGTACAAGTGCCTTCCTCTGTAAAGTTCTACCTATGTTTTTTAGATCCTACAGTTTGTCTTGGATTTACTAGCACAATCAAGAAGAGAGCAAATGAGAAGAAAACAGCTGTTCAGAATACTAGTGTATAGTGGGTTGACCCTGGCTGGATGCCAGACACTCACTCAAGCCACTCTATCACTCCCCTCTGCAACCAGACAGGGAAGAGAAAATATGAAGGGTTCATGAGTTGAGATAAGGACCAAGAGAGATCGCTCATCAAATACTGTCATGCACAAAACAGACTCAGCTTATGGAAATTAATTGCATTTACTGCTAACAAAATGAGAGCAGGATAATTAGAAGTAAAATGAATCCTAAAAACACCTTTCCCCCACTCCTCCCTCTTTCTCAAGCTCTACTGATGCCTAAGGATTTTTTTTTTATTTTTATATAGTTTTCATATATTTGGTTTTCATATAATTGTGGCTTTGTAGATTTTTAATACCTAGTTTTATAGTCTCTAGCACCTTATTACCCTTTTTCACGCTTTAGAACAGTAGCTATGTCACATTCTTGAAATCCTGTTTAGTCTTATTTTCAATAAAAGAATTTCTAACAAGGACACTCTGTTTTGCGCTAGAACTTAAGAGACATAACAAGAAATTGGGAAAAGAAGCCCCTAGAGCTACTCCAAGGGGCTGGCCCAAGGGTGGGTTGCCAGGGCAACTGGTCTCTTATCGGATGTACCTCCTAGATATACTAATAAATTAATCTTATAAAAATTGTAGAAATCCTGTACAATGCATGCACATACCTATGTTTTGTGCACCTGAAAGTTTTCATTAAAGATCTGCTTTTTGTACTACTACTTTAATATTGTTTGGAAAAGTTTCTCTTCTGATTCCCCTCGGCAGCATTACCCACTCCCTCACAATGGTGCAGGAAGACAGGGAATGGGGGCTACAATCATTTCATCACAAGTTCTTCCTGCCGCTGCTCAGGGAGAGGAGTCCTTCTCCTGCTCCAGTGTGGGGTTCCTCCCACAGGAGATAGTTTTCCACAAACTTATCTAGCATGAGTCAATCCCATGGGCAACAGTCCACAAACTGCTCCAACATGGGTCATTCTTCCATGGAGTGTAGACCTTTAGATGCAGCCTACTCCAGTGTGGGTCCCCCACAGGATTAATAGTCCTTCCAGGAAACCTGCTCCAGTGTGGGCTCCTCCCTCCACAGGTCTGCAGGTCCCAGCCAAGAGCCTGCTTCAGCACAGGTCTCCCCCAGCTTTCTCTCAGGCATCCACCTGCTCCAGCATGGGGCTCCTCCATGGGCTGCAGGTGGATCTCTGCATCCCCATGGACCTCCATGAGCTGCAGGGGCACAGCTGCCTCACCGTGGGCTGCATCTTGGGCTGCAGAGGAATCTCAGCTCTGGTGCCAGGAGCACCTCCTCCCCCTCTTTCTACACTGACCTTGGTGCCTGCAGAGTTGTTCCTCTCACCTGTTCTCACCCCACTCTTCTCTGGCAGTAATTACCCCTGCACAATCACTTTTTTTTCCCGTTCTCAAATCTGTTGTCACAAGAATGTTACCACCATTTCTGATAGGCCAGCCTTGGCCAGTGGCATGTCCATTTTGGAGCCACCATGGATTGGCTCTGGAGGGCATAGAGGGAGCTTCCAGCAGCTTCTCACAGAAGCCATTCCTGTAGGACCTAAAACCTGACCATGCAAACCTAATGCACTGTAATGTATAAAACACCTATCAAAAACACTTGGAATTTGTTAGAATCAGTAAAAATTAGTAAACAAAAGCAGAGTAAAGATCAGACTAGATTTTTTTAATAACTCTAAATGAAAGCTGACATCTAGAAACACCAAAGGCTTTCTTTTTCCTTGAGTTAATGCCTTATACATCTTGTATGCGTATGCTTTGTGCTTAGAAAGACAGCTTCCGCCACACTCCTCTATTTATTCTGATGAAGAAAACTCTAACTTTTCTTTCTTGAGTTTACATGCTTGTTATATAATTGCAATTGCATTGCTATCACATGCTTGCAATTATTTTCCGCCTGCCATTTTCTAAGTCTTTTATGCACAAAACCAAAAGCTGCACTCTTCCTCATCTTTAGGTATAAATATAACTTTTTTAAATTATAAACTGTATTTTTTTCACCAGCACAAAAACTGTGTTCTAAAAACTCTCCTGGAAATTCTTATGGATGTAAGACACAGATAAAATCTCCAGTCCTCATAAAAATAGTGACATGTAATGTGGTCCATGAAAAGAACAGCCAGGTTTTCATTTAGTTTTTCATTGTTTTTTTCTTTTTTGCATTTTACCAGTATTTTACCTCCATAAATGAAGAATATGACTCTTGAAAAGTGACTTGCGACTACACTGTGTCCTGAAGTTCTCCCATTTAAATGACAACAGTGCTGGATTAATCCCCAAGAGTTTGTGACTTCCCCTCTGCAAGCCTACCAAAACTCACCTCAGCTACGGAAGGTCCTTCATGTAAAGTGGCTCAGTGTCTCAGCAACAGCACGAAAGAAGTGATCTGAAGGAGACCAGGAGTAAGGGGAGTGTATTTGTTTAGATAGCTCACTAACAAAGCCTGTGCCTACTGCATCACAGCCATAAGTGTTTGACATTCAGCGTGGGAGAAAAGGATGACTCAGAGGAGAAGTGTCCTTCAACAATATCTTATACTTTGCAAATTTCCTTGGCTATCAGGAATGGTAAAAATATGGATTTTAAAATACACACATACACACAGCACTTAAACCCCGTCAAACTTAAAAATGTTCTAGTTCTATGATGTTGTACCTGTATACATGTTTCTCTTCTGTTCAAAAGATGTAAAACAGAACCTCTACTTGTTTTTCCTAAGTGTGATTGTATCATTTACTGATGCCCAAATCTTTCTATATCTCTGAAAAGACATTATCTTTGTCCGTGGATCCAGAGGTGATGTGAGTTCCTCTCCTGACCCATTAAAGTGCCTAGGTCTGGCTCCCATGTTGATATTACCTATTGGCATCAGCCTGTGAATCAAGTTGGTTTAAAAAATGCACTGAAGGGGTGGCATATTGGGCAGACCAATACATTCTCTTCCGAGTGGGGGAAAACAAGGGTTCTGAGAACACTAGAGTCTGAAGAAAGACAGAAGAACCCCAAGGAGAAGCAGAGGGTGGAGGTGCTCTGGAGAAAAACTCTGCATTTGAAATCAGTTGAAAGTTTATGTTTCCTCTCTGGGAGATTCAACCTTCATTGCTGAACTTAGGATTTCGTCATTGTTTTAAAGTCCCTTTCAAGACCCTTTGTCTCTGACTTGGTTTCTAATTTAAGTCCAGTATTTTAAGGATTGCAGAGCACCATCCTTTATTTTCTTTTTTCTTTCCCTAAAACTAAAATAGCTTATGCAATTAAATGTGGAGTGCAATTTAGTGTTTTGCAATTCCTGAGATAGCAGGTACCTGGCAAAGCATCTGTCACTTTATCTGTCAAACCTTTCTTAGAGTGCCTTGTGATAGCTGGCTGTGCAATTAATAGCATTCAATGGGGAGATGGAGAAAGAGATCATCATGGATTACTGTATATCTTTTGATCTGTCACCCTTTGTAAACCGTACATTCTGATGTTCTACGTTTTATTTTTATGAATGGGATTTTCTGGGACCCTGCCTCTCCTTTTGAGCTTGCTACCCTCTGATCTGAAGAGAGTCTGGCACCTCTTTCATTGTTGGTCTCTGAAAATAAACAAGTGTGAAATAAGGTATAAATATTTTATGCAATACTGCTATTAAATGTGGATATTAAAGGCAGACACCAGAGTTCTTGTGATGCTAACACAGCTGCTCAGCATTGACTTCCCAAAGTTCCTGTATTCTAGGTACACAGCCCAGAGGCTCACTCCAAAGTTTATGCATCAGTCTTTGCAGCCAGTGTCAAGAAGTGAAAGTCATTGAAGAAGCAACTGCCGCCTCTGATGAACAAAGTTATATTTATAAAATAGCTTTTCTTTTTCTTTATCCATAAGGCTGAATCCTGGAGCTTGTACTTCCTCCAAGCTCTGTGTTTTTACCTGGCTGTGTCCTCACCCTTGCCCAGGATAGGCCCCATGTTGCAGTAGCCATCAGAGCAGTGGGGTCTGGGTGTTCCATACAGCATGGTGAGCCAGCAGCAAGGCAGCAGAGTGGGGCTGGCAGAGGCGGTGGTGTCACCAATGAGAACCCAGTCATATGTCCTGTGCTCCTCAACACCCAGGCCAGTGCAAAGGGTTGTGGCAATGTGGAATAATAGGAAGTGGGATTTTTTTTAGAATGGTGTCTGCTGCTCCTTACTCTGTCTCGTCTTTAGTCTATGGACTGTGCAAATTCAGCAGATTGTGCTGGAGAAGAAGATAAGACTACCACAGAAAGTTCCCTGGAGATAAAGGGCCTCTCTCTTCATCCAGGGAGGATGAAGAGGTCCTAACCATACCCAGAGAACAAGAGATTTTTTTTTTTCATGTCGTGGAGAATGCTTGGCTCATGCTAGAGCTTTGTACCTACCTTCAACTCATGCTTCTGTAGCAAACATGATTATCAGATGTGAAAGATGACAAGAAACCAATTTACAAGTAGCTTCTAGTCTGAGCACTGAACAGTATTTCTGCTGTAAAACAGGAGCCACCCTAAGTCAGCTGGAGACTGTCCAATAGTTTTAAAACTATGTGCTTAGTTCCTATTGCTTTTTAAAGCTATTACAAGAGAAGCAGGATATAAATTTATGTTTATTAAAGGCAGTATCTGTGTGTATTCAATTTCCACGGGCCTGAGGCAATGTGTTACTACAAACATGGTACGTAATTTCAGTGAAGCCCTTAAAGAAGGTCTTAGTTGTAGCATTCCTCAAAGACCATTTGGCCCAAAACTTATTTAATGTATACGTGCATATATAACTGGAGAAGTAGGTACCTCTGTAACTTAAGAAGCAACTTAAATCTCTGAGCCTGAGATGGACCCAGTCTCTTAGAAAGGGAAGTATTGATATTTTGGCTTTATTTCCTGTAATTGCCAAAGATAAATTTACGCTTCAGTGTTTGTAATAAGCTTTATAGGTATTTGAGCACAACTGTCCTGTGCTTGTGTTCAATAAGCCTATATTACTGGCAGCAGCAGACAGAGCAAATAGGTCTCTAAAAACCTGAACAAGGCAGAGACATATGTAGATTTAAAGATTGCTAACATGAACAGATACATGCTTTAAATTAATATGTTTTAAAGTCAGTTGGCAATTTCACCTATACAAAGAGGAATTAAATCAGTAATGCAGATTCTTTTCTTTAGAATGGTGTCTTGGGGTGATTTTATGATGATGCTCTATTCCCAAATCATCTGCTTTATGCCCAGAAATGGCTGCTGTACTTTAAGATGAACCAGGGGTCAGGGCCAGAGCCTGGGAACCCCGGATGGGCTCCGTTCAAACCTTGCTCTCTGTCCCATGTGCTCAGGCTGCAGTGCGGACCGGGACACTAGAATGTTCCTTTTGTTGGATTGGTTTGATTGGTTTCTGCTAGCTTGAAGCAAGAAGTCTCTTTTTTTTTCCCTTCCTCTAGCCTGGAGGACATACAGGGAATTCTCTCAGCAGCTTTTTGGTTTTTTTTTCCCCTTGAACTATTTTCAGCTTGTTTTTCTTTTTTTTTTTTTTTCCCAATCCATCCAGGGAGCCGGTGGGGGCCTCCCCAAACCCGAGACCTCAGGGAAGCTGAACTAACACGAGAAAGAACACTAAATTCACCAATTTAGCCTGCTCTGAGGAGGATACCAATGCCAAAAATCCAACAGGTTCCCAGCTGCTGCGTGAACTTTTTTTCCTCCCCCTTGCCTGAGAAAAAGGGGGCCAGCCACTGTCTTTGCCTCCTAGCCACGTGGCAAGGTGGCAGTGGGGTGTAAGGTTCAATTTTTTTTCCTGTGCCTTGCAGCTTTCTTGCTTTGTTAATAAAGAGTTTAACCTTTTTTTCACTTTCACCCGCTGATATTCATTACTCTCATTGGCAAAAAGGGATTATTGGAGCCCTTCTCTTTAGAGAAGAACACTCTTCCCAGAGCGTTTTCTCCTAAAATGTGTCTCTAAACCAAGACAAATGGCTATGAAGTTATGTCAGTGCATCTGTACAGCTCTGTCTGTATTCTTGAAGTAGCATGGGCATATGTGGTATTGGCAAGGTTGGGTGTCACAAAATAAATAGTACAAGCACTGAGAATATGGAAAAAGTCACTGTATTCTATTCAAATCTAGTGTAGGATTAAAATAGAGCACTAAAGCTAAGAAATCTGGTAGGCTAAGGGATGCAGTGGATGTTTCCAAGTAATACTACTGGCTCTAAATCTATCTTTAAAATTTTTCACTTATACCCTGGCAGTAGAGTAAATGCAGACCTGTGGCCATGTCTGAAGATGAACCTGCTAAGGATGTGCCTCTCTGCACCTTGGTATTCAGATACTGAACTCACTGCGATCAAACCTTGCTTCTAGAAACATTCTTGCTGGTGAAACTACAGGAGGTTAGCAATGACAGGTTCTCTTTCTTCTGCCATAATTTCTAAGAGAGAAAAAAGCCTCTGTCCAGCTTAGATGCTATTGTTTGATCCTCCATGGGTGACTGTTTCATACTTGGGTCTCAGTCTTTAGAAGTAAATGACATGAACTTATTTCAGGAGTTAAATCAAGGACCAAAGTGGCATTTTCTTCTTAAAAAGTAACTAAACAGGATACTCAAGCCTTTCTTTTCAGTGAAAAGTTAAAATTTTCCACCCAGGGCTCCAGTCTGAAATTTGACTAAAGTACAGTAATTCTCAGCCAGGCTAGCTCTATGAAATATAAAGTGGACTCAGGTTGATAATAAGTTTTTTTAAAGCATCTGTTTTATTATTAATATACTTTTAATACCATCTCTCTGATTGTTTTACAGACTGACTACAATTTAAGTTAATGCAAAGACATTAAAAGGTTGCCTTTTAAATTTTTAATGGGAATAAAAATGTACACAGAGTATGGACTATATTGAACTATCTGGATCTGATCTACAAACAAGCTAATATCATTTCACACTTTGTTTTAAATATTTTCTTGGAATTCACCAATGCTTCTGATTTATATTTTTGTAGCCACCGTTTCCTAAGTACTCTAAATACCAGTTAAATGATCTTTAGAGGTTTCCAAAAATTGAGACCAAATTCCCACCCAGGTGAAAGATACTGGGAAAATGAAAGATGGAAATTAATTAATTTAAATTGTAGTTAATCCCCCCAACAACNATATCAAAAGACATTGGAGAGAAACAGAAGCAGAGGAGAGAAAAATAAAGTAGCTCGAAATACTGTCTTTCTTCCCTTGTGTCTTGCAGAAAGCTGTAATGGACTTGTGGACTAAAAACAGTCAAGAAATTCTGATTGGATTGTCAGCAGTTTGAGATGCAGCATTTTTGACTGGACTCATCACCTGGCTGTGACTCTAATGGAGAAGTGAAAAGCCAGTTACCTGATAGAGTGAGTTTTGACTTTTAGCTGGTTTATACTGTGTTACATGTGTGAAGTGTAGGAAAAAAACAAACAAATGTGCTCCTCTGCTTAAAGCAAAACTTTTTATTCATTGTTTTCTTCTGTTCCTTTTCCCTCTTTTTCATTTTTAGCTGTTAAATCCCATAAGTACAGGAATTTTGTGTGGCAGAACAGTAAGTTTGCTCACTCACATGAACCACAGAATACAAGCCAGTTTTGAAAATGTAGATCTCTTAAAACATTGAATTTGCCATATGTACATTATAGTTTATGAAACCTCTTTTTGCTGATTTTCTTTCAAATAAGTGGCAGTGATTTAATAAAATTTTCTGCGTGCTTTTAAAAAAACTACATACAACTTCTCTTTTCCTTCTCTGAACAATGCAGACGTCTAGACCTTTCAGGACATGGGATGATGTTGGTAACTTCTAATACGACCCTCCTTCCTTTTCAGATCATTCTCCTCATCCTGAACTAGTCCACATAACTACAAGTGAACTCAGGAAATACAGAGAGGTCTAACATCACAGGCTTGAAGGTCTGCAGCACCTCTCAGCTACCATCAGGATTTCAGGACAAACCTTGACTCTCACTCCAGACCTCACAGCTGAATCTGGAGGATCCCAGCTGCACAGATTTGTGACCTGTTGGGATAAGCTATGCCTCGAATTTCCTTTTCAAACACCAGAAACAAACATGGGGAGGACACTGCTGGTGTCCTCCAGTGTCTGGAGAGCATGTGTTGGCAGAAGAGCAGGGAAGTGTGCCTGCAGTGTCTGACTAAGAGATGGCCCAAGGGATCTACTATTGCCCTAAATGGATGCACCACAGAGCTTGCATGTGAGTTATAGATGTTCGTAATCAGCCTAATCTAATCTGTGATGGAGAAGTACTACCAGTTATCCTTTACTATTCCACTGAAAAAAAGCTGCATGTTTATACACATTTGATTTTCTCCCATGCACCTATGATCTGCTCCTATGAATACAGATATGAGGGTATGCCATACCTTACATATTAACAGAATTATTGACTAGGAGAAACAGTGAGCAAAATCAAAATATTCTGTGCTTTGGCAATCAAATCTTTCTCTGGATGTTAGGTAGAACATGAGACATATTCAGGAAATAGAACCAACTTATTTAATGAGCTGCTTTATTAAATTTTTACCCTAAAAACAACTAAAAAAAAAAATAAGTTTATTCTCTTTAGCAATTAGAATCTCTATCCAGCTCAGAGTACGGGATGACTTTGAAAAATATAAACCAACAAAGTACGGCAGAGAAATGATACTTCTAACTATTAAAGTGAAAACATGGTTATAAACAGAAGTGAGCTTCATTTTCTTTTCTTTCTTCTTTTCAGTTTGGCTGTAATGAGCAGTGTTCAGGGATCATAGGTTGTTTCACACTGCTGATGAGTCAAGCCAACAGAGGAGAGCTTCTGAGCTGGGACCTGCAGTAGCTTCCAAGTGTGAGTCATAGTCACTAGGGTGTCTATTCTCTGCATTTTCTGAGAATCACAGAGTCAAGAAGGCTAGTCACAGACATCAGCTTTACCAGGAAGTCCTGAACTAAAACAAGAAATGACAAAGATCAAGGGTTCATCAACCAACAGGAGTGCAGACAGCTGCAAAAGTAACTGAGTTTGTACTCTGAATACTTGGCTGAGAAGAGACAGTAAGTATTATTCACCCATTTGCTATCATTGTTAAACAAAATGCCTAAAAATACAGAATAATGGAACAAGTGTGAATATGTCCACTGTGCTCAGCCTCATCCTGGGAAATACATGAATGAACATATCAGGTTACAGAAGAGTGGAGGTATGAGAAGAGCATAAGAACTTCCTACTTCTGTTGAGGAATTAGTGGCAGCTACTACTGCTTAGCATTGTCTGGTGAATCTGATGCAGTTTGCACCTTGCCACCAGGTACCCACTAATGTAGTTTCAGTGCTTTTCACCCCTTAAGACTGAATAACTGGGAAGGGGGGAGGCTGTTGTTTTTACACTACATCAGGAATCCCAACAGTATTCTTCCACTTTCCCTTAATGATGAGACTTGTGTCTGTGCCAAGCAATTTGTGGTATAATTTGTAGGAGTTGTATGCTGTCCAGAATGTGCTACGCTAATGCCTCATCTCAAGAATGCCAGTAGTACAGTGACTTTCTTTTAATTAACTGTGATGTCAGCTTCGTGTAGGAGGCCAGCTCACAGCCTGTGAATTGAATCTCTAGGTTTCTGATCCAGGAAGGAGAATCACAGCATGCACAGGCAAGCAGTATTTGATATAGTTATAAAAATTTCCATGAGTTTGCTCTCCTAAGATAGAAACCTGATCAACACTTACAGGAACTTCTATTTTTTACTGTTACAAGGTCTGGTCTACACAAAATAATGAGAATGCTGTGCACACAAAACATAGGAATTTGCCATTTAGAAAATCGATTTACTGAACAAAATTTAAATGGTCCCAAATTATTTCTAAGTATTGAAGGTGAATGAAGTACAGGGATGGAGAAAAAATTTAGCAATCCATTTAGAGATAGTGTTCATTTCTCATAGTTTAGGTGAATCCCATAAGAACAAATCAAGAAAATTTAGAAATAGAATCCATCATTCCCCAGGAATCTGCAAGAGAATATCACTGGCTTCACACTGGTCCTGTCTGATTAAAGTTCAATTCTGATCCTTCAAAAGGTGTTGAAAAGTTTCTCATCAGTTGCAAAGCCATCACAATTCCCTTAATAACACACAATTAGAGATGCTGTTTCTGTGGCTTCATTCACTGCAAACCACACCTCTCTCTATAGTCTTCTGAGAGGAGTAGCAGGAATGTTTGTCTTTGGAGATAGAGGCTTCATGCATGGGACAGAATGATGCTTTTAGTAAATATTTTATTTGCAAAAAGGGGTAAAACTAAAGCAAAACCAACCACACAAACAAAACACATCCAACAAAACAGTTCATTCAACTGAACACAGTGACCCAGTTAGTTCTTGGTTTGGTACCTGGCTCTGAACTTAGTTGTACTTTCTCGGGAAGTTACTAGGCATTTCATTTGTGTGTCTTGATGATCACTCTGAATTTAGGATCTGGGACCTTTGAGCCTCTGGATTCAGCGAGGGCATGCATATTATTCCGGCAACTCTTTCTGACAGGCCATCCCATAGGCCCACTGGTTTTGCACTGGTCACCCACTACTCAGCACCAGGACTAAAAATTACACTGGTGAACCCTTGGGAGTGCCTGGAATTCAATGCCCTAAGTAATTTCCCTCCATTACAGGTGGTAATACCTACAGTATTTCTTCAGCCTCACAGAAAATATAATTAAATGGCTAAAACTTCTGCAAATTTTTTCCAATATATGTGTCTCATTGTAACCCTGGATCTCTCTTCTGGTACCAGGTAACACATACAAAGGGTCTTTTAGTTGCCAAAATCAGTGATTTACAAAGTCTAGGATTACTTCAAGACATATATTTTGTATTTATATTCATTCTTCCCAGGGGTCTTTAAATTGCATATAGCCAATCTCTTCTTTCAGCAATCCAGCAATGATACTTGTTCCTATTTTCAGATACAACTTTTCTTCAGAAATTACCTCCATTTTGAAACAGAAATAAAAACTATTCTGCCAAGTTTGCTTGCCTTCATACGGAATCTCTCTCAAATTACAGTATAGCTTCTTTTGCTTGGTATGCTAAGAAAAATATTTTGAAGATTGTATCGGTAGTTCCTGAAGACAACGTCCATAAAAATGTAGATAAGAGAGGTAGGGTATAATTCCTGAAGTTTGCTATGACATTTATAAGATTGTGTAGTTTAAATATAATGCTATGGAACATTATTTTGTGTTCTGTTTCAACCAAGTAAGATGTTTTTAGTAAGCAAAACCTTACTAAGGTTTGCCTTGAGATTAGCTAGATTAGCACCTTTGTTTCCCCAGTTAAATCCTATTGCTTCTGCTTGTTTTCAGAGGAGTTACCATGACACAAAACCAGGGTAACTCGTTGTTGAGTCAGGCCTTTTGTCTTACTGTATTTTTTGTGACAGGACAGTTTTCAGCACCATTATTGCCAGACAAAGAGATACTGACACTGTCTAGAAAGATAGTTTTGAACGCTCAGCATAGCCTGACTTACTCCAGTGCCCCAGGCCTCTATTAAGAACTCTCCAGCACTACTCTTATGTTTACATTTGGCATACTACTCTTATTATTTGCTTTGTTTTCCTTTAATCACGGTTCAAGATGCTATTGTATTCCCTTATTACTGTACATTTCTGAATGCTGTCGCACTCTGTAGTCAAAAAGCATGAAAAACTTCACAAGAATTGACCTCCTTAGACTGAGATTGAGCTTAAAAGTCAAATGGTCAATTAAGTGCCTGTAACAACCCATTGAGCAATTTTTCAGTTAGTTACATCCACTTTCACGGTGTCTGAAATCATCTGGGCCTATGTACACCACATAAATAAAAAGCTAAGGGATACTCTGAGAGATATGATCCCCTTCTACAAAGAGAAGGCACAGAAGAAGTGGCACAGAAAAGAGAGTGAACTTCACTGAGAGACGAATTGCTTCTTCATTTTTTCCTCTCACAACTTCAGAAAGACAGTATTATTTTTAAATGCAGGAAAAATTCTGAAAAATTCTCATTTATCATAATGGCAAACAACTTTTGACTCAACCCTGTATTTACACAAGCATGGAAATGACTTGAAAAAGAAGTGTTAGGCCACAGGTTCAGTAATTAGAAGATTCAATATTATGATTTTGGGCATCAGTAGGGTAAAAGGTTAGAATATTAGCATGCCAGTGAAACTCTTCATTACAGCAGAGTTTATAGTGCTTTATTTAATATGATTTTAGATGTGCCAAGTGTTGGTACATCCAGCAATGTTCTCATGGGACACCATTCTACAGCCTAACAATTATCACTCTGGGGCAAACGGTCTCTGCTCTTCCCCGCCCTTGCCAACTGAACGCAGTTGAACCAACTCTGTGTTCTCTGTTCTGGTGTCTTGGTAAGTCCTCAAAGATGCTCTTGATTTTGCAGAGTGCTTAGGCTAAAGCAGGAAGCATTTTCAATATTTTTTTTCTTGCCTCACAATATGCTCTACTCCCCATTTTCCAAGTTTTCTCAAGTGGCAACTGAACGGCTTCCCCATTTTACCTGAGTTACTAGCATGGATAATGCTCAGGATGTGCAGACAAATGTGTTAATGCACACGGTGACTCCACAAAACCACAGTACCTTAGGAAGTGGAAGAAATAGCATCCATTTTAAAAAGGGACTGCATTCTTTTTACACTTTTGTACAAGTTTTTAATCAAGGCATTGGTCTACATATGACTCTGAATTCTCAGGAATCATTCTAGGTATTCAAGAACAGGAACTTAATTCAAAAGCAGTAACAGTCAGAACATATTTTCATGGCTGCTGCTTTGCTTGCAGAAGCACGTGATTTGTGTTTTGTCAGCTTTAAAGGGTTTGCATCCTTGTGCTTATGGTCTGCATTTCTAGGTCAACAGAAGTAACACACTCAATGTGTTTCTGATCTTAGATAACTTTTACAAAATACTAGCTGGACAAGTGACTTCTGGGATCGTGCAGCCACACTAATTCTCTAAATACCATAAATATATTACATAAGCTTTTTAGACTACAAAAATGCTTGGGAAGAATAATCTTAATGGTTACATACTATTGTAAACAAAAATGTTTTGTGTATCTACTAATCTATTATTAATTGAATCACAAATGCATTTCGGTATACCATCACATCATTTGTGTTATCATTGTTTTTATCTACTTCTTCTGTATCTTACCTTTAAAATTAAATACAAATTTTACAAATCCAGGTACAACTGAGGAAGCAATGCAAACTATTTCTTTTAACTTTAGGTCAAAAAAACAGAACAGCAAACATTAAGCAGTCGTACAAGTATTAAAAGCCTTAATGATGCATATCATCTTAACGGTGATATAAATTTTGCCTATCATCTTACTGATGATATTCTTAGTATTTCCTTCCTTGCTTTTCAGAATAGTGACATTCTTTTCCACACATGCCTAAGTCTGCCATTTGAAATGAGCTCCTGAAGCAAACTCTGAAGATCAGCATTTTAACAATAACAACACGAAAAGATTTTTTCAGCTATGCCAAATGTGTTGTGTCAACTCAGCCCTGGATTTTTGTTAGTTCTCTCACCACAAAGTTACACTGAAGCTGCAGTGAACTTCCATGTACCCAGATTTAACAAACCGCAGTAATTATCATCCATGTACTTCAGTCCTTTGACCCACATTCTGTGGTCAATTAATAAATTGACAATCTGTAAGGTTGTTTCACACTGGGATTGAGTAAGGATGACAAGGAGAAGGCCCTACATCAGTGGTTTCCTTTCAAACTACACTTAAATACCATCAAATCCACAATCAATGGCAATGCACACACATGTTTAACAAAGCTTTTAACCTTTTAGCCGTCAGGGCATCTGCCTTTCAAGAAATATTGCTATTGGTTCAAACAGCAAAGCAGGGGATTGTATCTGTCCTACATGTTCTTATGACCAGAATCCCTGGGTGGATGAAGGCCTGGAAATCTCTTTAACTACCCCACCGCCTTTCAAATAAAAAAAATAAAGTTGTAGGGACTACTATGCAAGAGTCATTCCATGGAACAAATCCAGTCAAAACACCATAAATAGTGATGGGAAGGAGGACTAACCACTTCTCCAAGAGTGACTCCTCTTGAGCCCCCCAAGATCTAATGTGGGTACATATGCAACATGAAGTAGGATACGAGACTGTTTCTGTTAAAGAAATCATGGGGAAAAAAAAGTTGGTTTTTTTTTTTTAACATAAGCACCTTAGCCTTCAAGTGTAGTCACACAAGTAGAAGTGGAAAAGCCAGGGACACCTGTCCCAGGCTTGGTGAAAACCCCGTAGCTGCAGCAGAATCTGGACTGGACCAGCAACTTGGGATGCCAAAGGTGAAAGGGAGAGCACATCCAACTGTGAGTAGCTAATATCTGTATTAAAGGGCAAAACCAGCACACGAATTGGATTTGGCCATCTGTGAACCCTGGCTTTAGAAAATTATTCTTCTCTACAAAATACTGGGAAATCCCTGGCTGATATGACTGCTCAAAGCTCTGATGAGGCATAGCCATGTGCCAAGAAGAAGAATGCTCCACAGAAGGTGTTTCATCCTGACCGTAGGAGCTAAAAGAACATGAACTGTGGGATTTTGAACACTGGTGAGGACAGTAGATGGGAAGAAAGGATTCCTTTGGTAGGTAAATGAATCTAACGGGGCGGGCTACAAGAGCATGAGCTTTTAGGCTAGATGACTTTGCTTCATGAGGGCTTTGCTTCATTGATTAAAATAGGTTGAAGGATTTGAGTAGCTGGGATTCAGCAAGAAAACACCAATCAATTACTCCAAAAGCATGAGAGTCCCCAGGGGCAGACACCAAAGGCAAAAACTGGTCTGTTACAGGTATATGTGTGTCTTACAGGAAACACACATTGTTGTGGACCAGCTGCATCTTTGGCAAAGTAATTGCACTACATGTAGTCATGCTGGAGAATCATCTGCTTGAACCAAGATGAAAACAAAATGTTACTGGCTATTAGTCAGTGAAATTAACCTTGTAGATATACAAACTGTATTGGAATATGATGCACTTGAAATAGAAGGGGATTTTGCTCACTGTTTTTCTTGGGAATGGTCTTCCACATCTTTTAACTTCATTGACAGAGATAAAAAATGGTAAGGACTTGTAATCAAGAAATATCTTTTTGTGGAACAGAATGATCAAGGAGTCAAGGTAACTTTTTATTCAGTGCTTCTACTCCAAATATTTATAAGAACATCAACAGATTTCTCCAATCAAACAGAGAAATCCCTTTAGGACCAGTATTCACTTAAATATATGCATCTGGAATAAAAACTTTCACATCTAGGTAGTCACCTTGCAATCAGTAGAGAAATAGGTACTTCCAGGAAATGATCCATCTGATATGGATCAGACTTTACTGTAGGATGAGATATTTTGGCCATTGTCCATTTCCCCTGACTAAATCTAAAAGAAACACAGAGTTATGCTGTGAAATTCTACATGTAGTAAGATAAATTCTGACACTAAAGTCTGCCTCTGTTGCTAAGGAAAATCTGTCTTCTTCAGAAGATAGTAATTCTTCAGAAGCGGTCTTCAAAAGCAGATTAAAATGGCTAAGAAAGGCTGTGTTTGTTTGATATCAACAGGTTTAAAACTTCTGGCTTTCTTCAGCTTCTTTTCTAGGTGTGGGACCAAATTACCAACAAAATCAAAGAATTTTTGCTGCAGAGACAAGCGTTCAGTGGTACTTGTACGGAATAAGTTAAACCTGTGGAATGCCAATCTCATCTCTTAGGTGTGGGGAGCAATGAATCCACAGTAGGTGTTTCTTTTCTCTGTTACAGAGTGAGTTCATCTCCTGTTATTTCATCTGCTTGTCTCTTCAGCTGGGATGGACTAAATTCTGAAATAGCTGAAGAGATATAAAATCCAGAAAAAATCTGAGCGTTGCTGTTGATGTGCCACTGGTGTTGTTAGTTAGCTCACCCATATATTTGTATTTACCTAAAAAGTTTAGAAGAAGTCCTCACATGAGTGAGGTGTAGTATCTGACAGTAGTGGCCCTGGAAGAAAGAGAAGCCATTAGGAGGTACTTCTAATGGGAACAGATCCCAAAAAGCGTTGCCTATGTAAATGACAAGTAAAACTACCAGCCTCTGAAGAGAGAAGGTGCTCTTCAGGTAAGACAATTAATAAAACTAAAAATGATGGAGGAAAAACAAGTTTAACTGCGTTATGTTGGCAGCTTTGATAGAAGGTCCTTTTTTGCCCTGTAATTCTTGGATGAAATGTTCGAGTGAAAATATATTTAGTGAAAGTTTAGGCATCAACATGCCGTGTTGACAAAAAAACCCCAAACAACAAAAACAACACAGGAAGAGAATAAAATCAAGTATTTTGGGCATGAATAGACTACATTAACAAGAATTTTCATACATCTAAGAAAGATAATCAGTTCAAAAACTTAAAGCAAATTCCACTGAAAGTAGGTATAAACTTTTGCTACATTATATTTTCAAGCTAACAGATGGCCCATCAGGCCAAAGCAAAAAAGTACAACCCAAAAAGTATTTAACTGCTGAGGACTAAGCTGTGCAAGATAGATAAGCTTCAGTTAAGGTGATAAGAATTTTTCACCAGCTTCAGCTTCAGGACCTAAATTGTAAGGTTAATGCACCTTAAATGACTGTGAATACTAACAACAGTCAACAGCTCTGCATTGTTTCTGCACAGAATTGTACATAATGTGTTTAATCCAACTGGTCCAGCTGCTTGGGAGAGGCATCTGGACACTGCCTTACCTAGATATTTGAAGAAGGTACCAAACCCACTGAGACTGATTTAAGCTAACATTTTCAAAACGCAAATTTTTCCAGGTTTTAAACTTTTTTTGCATTCCTTGTTACCAGAATGGTGACTATCAGCTCTTTCTTTGACCCAGATATTGCCACGCCACAAGACAATATTGTTGAACTTCAGAAAACTTGCACCAAATGGTGCCTCTGTCTTAGCTGGACATGACCATGTGAAAAAACAATGTTATCTGAATCTTGTGAGAAGGATTTGTAACTGATGATGGTACATCTTAAAATGTCTCCTGCTCTGTATGGTTGCTGTGGGAAACTGAGTGGAAGTACCATAGAAACCTGCAGAACATTATGTAAGAGAGTCCCTCATGCCCTGTGAGCAATTCTAGGTGTTGTGGAGAGGAGAAGGCTCTGTAGGAGATGACGAAAAGATCAGAACATCTTGGCGGCCACTAAAGGCTGTGGAAGCCACAGAAAATAATCAGCAAGGGAGTGGCTTTATAAGTAGTTGAGGCAGGGAGAGGATGTAGGGATAGAGAAGGCTGGAAAAAGTATTAAAGGGATCTGCATAGCTTCCATGCTAGACTATATACTGAAAATAAGCTTGAATAGGAAAGCCTCCAGATGATAGCAGAGTGACTGTGCAGCAAACTTGTCAATTTGTTCTCTTAAGTCAGGCCAGAGGATGGCAAGGAATTCTGTCAGCATCAAGTGATTATTTCATAAACAGGGGACAAGATGGACATTTTCTGGGAGCAGAATACTTTATTGTACTGCAAAGAAATTACCAGGCCTTTTATAAAAGTTGTTCTGTTTTCTTCTTGCTCAGTCTTAAAGAGTTAATATCATGTAAAGTCTTCTGTTGTATAGAAGCTGCACAAGCTATATAAAATATAATTAGACATGGGAAGAGTCAAACAGGAAACAGAAACTGCTAACAAGTATTACATTTACCTAGTATCACCTCTAGTATCAATATTCTCAGCAAAGAGAAAGAAAAATTAACAATGGTCCTATACACATGATTTTCAGTTAGATGAAGATTGGATTTACCAAGACATTCAGAGTATATTATCCATAAGTGGAATAATTACATCCATTTACAGCTGCTATACCAACCATCAGGATCTCTCAGTCCAAAACCGATCAGTTGGAAACAATTGATTTCTGACCTTCTAGGTCTCTACTGGTTTGACTGCTTATCACTGCTCAGGGCTGTTATCTGTGCCATTGTGACAAGAGGCAAGCTCAGACATCATCAGTAGTTTTGGAACACAATTACTGTGCCCTCTGTAAGCTATCAACAATGAACACAACTGTACAAGCAGTATTTCCCCTTGGAGAAACAGACCTTATAATGAGATTCGGCCTCAGTTTGAATGAAACACTAACTAGCACAGCCATGATAAGCATATCTGCATCACAAACTAAGTGATCTCTATCTTGAGCAATAAATTACAGAGCTTTCTTTCTTCAGGTCCCTGTGTTTCCTATGGCCTAGAAGGACAAGGAGTCAAAAATGATAATCACAAGCAATGCACAATGTTATGTAGTCCATGTGAATGTAAATGAGAGCAGCAGCAACTCAGTAACTCGTAGTGCCAAATGAAGCTAGCTTGCAATGCTCCAATAGCTAAGTTTTTAAATGATTTTGGATCTTTTTAATTAGTATACTGGAGACTGGGTTTTGGGGAATCCTTTTTTGTCTTTTTTTTTTCTTTATCTTATTTTTCACTGACTACTGTAAAAGAAGATTCAGAAAATCATTGGCTCATCACAGCCAAAAAATCCTTACAGTTTGGACTGCTTTTAAACAGGGAGAAAACTGACAACTGACTGTCAGATTTTTATTATGTTGCCATTTTCCACCTGTTGAATCCTTGTAATCAGAAAGACAAGCATGACTTGCACAACAAAATATATGTGTATAAACAGACATATAGAGAGTCCGCTGGGTTATCTGAGGAAGAAATGACTTCTATGAACTGAACAAATCTGTGCAATTGATACAAACTTAATCTGAGCAAACACTGTTTGAAAATAACCCAGCAAAATAGAACATTAGTGCTGATCAGCTGCTTTGGGATGTCTGTTGTTGAAGTCTGACAGGTAAGCACAACATTTATGTTTGCTGCCAGGCATCCAGAAGGTGGTAAGTGGATAGCTGCAGAATCAACAAGCTGCTCTGTTTGTCTGGCTGCACAGAGACTCACAAGAGCGGTGGATAAGACAGACTGATGCTTAGGTAGGAGCTCACAGTGACAATACGCAGGAGGCTGGGGGGAGGACACGAAAAGGGAGGGGTGAGGGGAGGGGAGGCGCAATTAAGCATGTGGTGGAGGAAGATACCTTTCCAAGTCTGTTCTAGTTCTACCACCTTCAGGATGATGTTTGCATTCACACATTACCAGAAAGGTACTTGTGGAGTCCTGTCAGACAGAAAAAAGAATGCTGCCTTGGACTTCAGCAGAAAAGGGACATCAATGCTCCTTACAAGCATTACTTTTACCATCCCCTCAAACAGTACTCTTATTTTTTTCATAAACGTGAAGGGTCTTTCCCTCCAGTCTGTGGTGTGATTTCTTACTGATGAAAAGAAAGTAGTGCTGCTCTCAAAGCAAATGTGACCAGGCTCAACCAGAACTCTGTAATTAATACCTCGAGCCATCAGACAGACAGAGGTTTTGGGATGAGAGGCTGGATAAGCATCTTGTCTGCATCAGGTCATGGGGGAGGCCACGGCTTCAAAACCCTGTGGGGATATGAAAAGTGGCAGTCCATGGTGTGAACAGTGTCTCTAGAAGAGTGACTGCCCTTTTGATAAGATCTCAGGTAGACATCTCAGGCAATATCGAACTGGACCCAACCATTAAATCTTCAGATCCTCATTTAATTTTTTGTTTAAGAGAAACATGGTAATTAATAAACTTTTCCTTTCTCTTTCCTCTTTTTTTTTCCTTCCCAAAATAAAAAGAGATGTGCTAATTTTCTTGAGCACAAGGTGGCAGGATTCAGCTTCACTTTAAAGCCAATGAAGGCTGAGCAGTGCTTCAAAGTGATAAGGTAAACACATTTCCATTATTAGGAATGCAAAATCAGCCAGGATAAAGTAGCTAGATAAATCTGCAAATACGTGGAACACTGGAAAGAATAAAATGTAGGCTAAAACACTTGGAGAGTGCCTTGTATTTGGAGGAAATTCAGAAAAGCACTGTACGGAAACCAAATTTTGTAATTTAGGGAGATGTGGGATCTCATGTAAAAGAGGCAGATACGCCTCAGTGTAGTTGTCAGTCCAAAAGATGCTGTTGACTAGAGTTCACAGGCTTGCTCTGAGTCATGGTACAGACGTGTGTCTCTGACCACAGTTCTAGCTTGAACGCAAGAACACCTTCATGTGAAAAGTTTCATGGGAATCAGGATATTTCGCTGGACAACAAAATGTTTCTGATAAGATGATGAGGTCCCATGCACTGTCCAACCTCTCCCTCTTGTAAGAGCTAAAAATTCCCAGAGTGTAAGCAAAATGTAAGCAGTTTATTTCTGCACAGTTTTGGTAAGACTGGTCTTTCCGCACAAACTCCTTTGGATGGGATACGATACCACAGCATGCAGACAAATTGTGTTGCCTTTACCTGTTCCCAGACTCTACAATTTCTTATTCCTCCACCTAAATAACAGTACTCTCATAAGGATTCTTTGAGTTTTCAGCTCCTACCATTTTTCCAGAAATACATGTTTAAGTCTTTGCAGATATTTACTATAATTCCCATGCTGTGACATGTTCTTTACATATGGTGTATGAGTTAAAGTTTCAAAACTTTCAAAGTAATCAAACACCCAACTTTAGGACAGTGATTTCAAGCAAACACTGAGTTTTTCAGCATCGTCAGGTTTTCCTTGTAATATATTCAGATGAATGTTCTCCCATAACTTTATCTACGTCAGTAAAATAAAAATGGGCAATGAAATGCGTATTGCAAAGGAACAGAATTTCTGGGAAGTCATTAATTCGCTCTTACCTACCTAAGGCAAATCTGACTCTTTACCAGCTCGGAAGAGGTTTACCTCACCTGCTCTGAGAAGGCTCTATTACTCAAGATTTGAGTGTTCTCCGAAGTGATCTATTTGCTGTGCTTAACTGTCCTTTTGAAAAGTTTTCATAATGTCAAACATGAATCTGCCTTGTTGTAAATCAAGTGTATTACTTCTTGTCCTGTCCTATAGACAAGGAAAAAAATATTACGTGTCCTTGTTACATATTTCAGGGGTGTTATTGAACCTCCTGTCAGACTTTCATGAACAGAAGAAAGTGAGTTCTTTCAATCTTGACTCACTTCATATTTTCTAGCCCTCTGATCACACTCTATAGCTTTGTCATATTTTCAATTCTTTGCTATAGTTTTATCACCTTAAGGATGATATTTGCTCTTGCAGCATTACCAGAAAGCTACTTGTCTCTAGTAGTTTAGTTGTGGTTCTTCCTTAAGTACTGATTCATATTGTGGCTCTTCCTTAAGTACTGATTAATAGGAAGTATTTGAATATTTTAATTTCATTTCTACTTTCTTGAATCTGTGAGAAAAAAATGCACAGAAAACATAGAAGTAAACCTTATCTATGTAGAAAAAAAGTCATGACTTACGACAGAATTTCTTTGCACAGCTACCCTTTAGTAATTCTAGAATTTAAAGACTCAAAGCAGGAGTTGTGCCTGTAGAGTGAGTTGCTGTTTCCCTCACTAAGCCAGCAATGGTATTTCTTGATGGAGCATTCCATAGCTTTCACTTTGACAGCTTTGGTGGCCTGAAAATATGACATTTTCGGTTTGTTTCTTCCAACATTCTTCCCCCAGTCAATTTTAGTAAAATACTAATTTTAGGGGGGAAATAGATTTTTAACAGTATTTGGTAATTTTACCATCATAGTTTCACACCTGGTAATTCTTGCCATTGTCATGCAGAAATCTACGTGTCTCAAACCTGCTAAGACAAATTGCTGTACAGTTCAGCAACACTCCTATGCAAAATCTTCTGAATTGCATTAAATATAAACTGATGTTTACCACAACAGGTGATGACACGCTTTTGTAAGTGTTTCCTCTAGCTTTATGTATCTTTATTCAGTACCTGCAGCCTTATAAATGTATGATCTGGCCAACAGAACTTCACTCTTTCAACGCTACTGAATTATCTAACTAGCCAATTTGATCCAACCGCATGGTTTTATCTGAAACTTCTTTGACAACTCCAGTTTCACAGATTCACAGAAAACAGACCTGTCTGTGAAAGAATAATGTTCAGTATGCGACTATATATGATTAGACAAATGTGAGCTTTTCATAAAATCACTAGGACAGTTACAATGGGTATTTATTGCCTTAAAGAGCTGATGTCTTTGTGTTCCTCCAGGAGAGAGAGAGGGAATAAAACATATTTTCCAAAGCTATAAGCAGACTTGGCTGGAGAACAGTAATGAAGGTTCTGCAGCAGCTTACAGGTTTCAAAATTTTACTTCTATCCTGCATTAAGGATTTTTCTCAAGGTCTTTTCAAATCTGGTTCATATTGCAGTTTATGCTATTAATTTTTCTGTCTCTCTTTCCCCCACATCCTTTAAAAATCACCAACTTTTGTCTCTAGAAAATTGCTACATGACATTTTAATCTTACTTGCTACCCTTCCATAAATATTTCGTTTAGAGAAATATTTTATTTTAAAGTTATTAGTGCCTTTCAAAAAAAATTTTGTATTAGATGTAGACAAAAGGTCCTTCCATGTTTTTATGCAGTATCATTGGCTTTGTTATTCCTTTGGACTCTCTTCATCTTCCTCATGTTTTATTTAGAAAAGACAAAGTGCTGAACTTCACAGGGAGGCAGTTTATTCCAAGTATCTATACGACAATTTTACTTAAACTTCAATAACTTTGGTTTAAAATATCATGATTGACAATACTTTAAATTATGTCTTTTTGTATAGTTTGCATTTGTTGCTTTATGGGGAGGTACATTATTTCTATATAGTGTGTTTGAGCTAGGTATGGCTATGATTTTCTTAGCAGGATGTTCTTTTAAAGCAAATTCAACCCATGCCAGGCCTACAAGCGCACCCAGTAAGATGTGGATTTTCCTGTTAGCCTGAGCAGATGCAAGTAGAATGGAGTGTGCTTTCAATTAATAAGTGTCATGTCAAATTGATTCCCGAGCACTTTCTAACACTGTATTAACTGTTCATTCTGTACCTTTGTAACAGGAATTCTGTAACCTTTTTTTCTTTAATTCACCTTGATTTAGCAATTTCAAAATACTCAGCTTGGGTAATTTGGTAAGAAAGGACCATCAACATCTTTATACTTAATGGTAAAGTGGTAAGTGAAGAACCTATCGACACAGATCAAGGACTACCTGTCATGTGCCAGGACAGAAGCCCAGTCTCAGAAACGGCAAGGGAAGAACATCCCACATCAGCTGCTCTTTGCATCTGCGAATACGTGACACACATATGTCATTCAGACTTGCCTCAGCCTCGATGTACGAAAACGATAACTTC